>SNSB01090119.1:138036-154306 GCA_012922965.1 Capreolus pygargus | reverse complement strand
AAGTTTCCATATTCCCCGAATAAGATCTGGTGCAGCAAAATAAAAAAAGTAAATATTTATTTAAGAAATCAGCTCATCAATTTCTACAAAAATATTTGCTGGCATTTTGATGCAGCCTACAGATGAGTTTGGGGGAAACTGAGGCCTGAACAATATCAATTCTCATCAGACATGATTGAAGGACATGAATGTGATACATCTCTGCATTTTTAGGTTTTCTTCAGTTTCTCCCATGGTTTTCACACACAAACTCGTGTGTGACAATTTTTTTTTTAATGTACCCTAATGTTTCATAAAGGGAAAGGAGCCTTGTGTGTCTGGATCCAACTAGGCAAAGGGTACTGGAAAGGGAAGTTATGAATCCAGAGAAGATGCAGGCTGGAACACATAGGACCTAACAGGCCATTGAAAGGTTGTGGCTTCAACTCTGAGAGGGAGCCCACTGGAGGATTTGGAACTGAGTACAGGACCTGACAGGCTTTTAAAGCAACCTAGCAGCTTCAGTAGTCCATGTATGGGGTCAAAGTAGCTGAATGATTCCAAGTTTGCTGACAGAAGAAGGGAGAATCAGACAAGAGTCCCATCCCCCTGCTGAATTGACTTCACCATTCTAGGCCAGTTTGGGGAGCATTCTCTAGAAAGCGCTATCCCCACTGCCCCTCTTCCAGTTTTTTCCCTTACTCCATCTGATCGTTGTAAACACTGCCCTCCCCCATTTGTGATTTACCCACAACTCTCATTTGTCTCCTTTTTTCACATTGCTTGGTGGTCTCTTAGCTATCCCTTAGGTAGATCCTATTAGCAAGAGAGAGATTGTGTCCTTTAGCAATAAAATTAATACAAAAAACTGTGGCACCTCAAAGTGAATACTTTGCTATTACAAGTGAAAACAGAAACAAATCAATAAAAAAAATAGCCACCTTGGTTTAAGCCAAAGGGAGAATTTCTGGGTCTGTGTAACTACAAGGTACAGAGGTAGTTTCTGTCTTCAGGCAAGGCTGGATCCAGCATTTGGTTCCTTGAGATCTGCCTTCTCACTCCAGCTCCCCCTCTGTCCCTTGCCAACCTGCCTCCCCTACAGCTCCCAAAGTGTCACTGGTTGGATGATATCACCACGGCTGGAGGAAAGCAGTGCTCCGATGAACCACATGCCCACTCCTGTAATCGGAGGTGAAGTCAACTCTATCATAATCATAATGGGTGTGAGAAAAAGAAAGGGGTGAATTTCCAGGATGACAGGAGGATACCAGAACCAAGATAAGGAAAATGGACTCCAGGTGACAAAACCCATAGATGTGCTGGACATTGGCATAGACTTTTCCTCAAATTCAAAATCAATTTCAATTTTTTTTTTAAAGTGAGATAGGAAAGATTCTTCATTAGTGCGAGCATGAGCTCTGCTACAGACCCTCCCATCAGCTTCTGTTCCCTGATGCTGGGAGTCCACATCCACTTCTTGCGGGTGTCCTCTTCCCAATGCTCCCTCATAGACCTTTGCTGAATTAGTTTCTAAGTAAGTGCATTTTTTCCAAGGGGGAAACGGAGTAGACCATTATTTTCCAAAGCAACATCATTTCAAAAGTCATGATTATTTATGAAGATAGTTAATCTAAATAACTATCTAAATAAATTTAGATGGAAACCTAAATAAATTTAGATGGAAATCTACATACCGAAATGTTTTCCCTTACGTCCAGTGATGACATTGATAGATTAGGGGGGTTCATGCTGGGTGGTTATACTCAGCATTGTCCCACATGTTCATATGGTTGGAATGTACTGAAAGACAGAAATATGCCAGACACAGAATTCTGCAATTTGCTTTCATCTCTTTGCATATTAGTTCCCAGCTCTCTGGTTTGCTCTCTGATCGCCACATGTTATTCCAGCAGGATGGACTTACTCTGATTTACTCAACATTTCCCCCTGGTTTTACATTCTACCAATTTTTCACAAAGACAAACAATGCAGTAATTAATACTGTGGTTGATTCTGGCTTGTTCACATATACAACAATTTTCCTATGATAGATCCCAAAAGTGGGTCAAAGGACATGTGCATCTTAAATGTAATAGAAAGTGGCAAAGAAAGGTCCAGATAGATTTTACTACCACTCCGATACTGTATAAGGGTCATTGTTTTGGCTTCCCTGGTGGTCCAGTGGTAAAGATTCTGCCTGCTGACCCAGGGCACATGGATTCAATCCCTGGACCAGCACTATCCCACATGCCAGGGGAAGTTAAGATTGTGTGCCACAATAACTGAGCTCACCACTATATAAAGTGTGTGCTCCTCGACAAGAGAAACCTCTGCAGTGAGAAGCCTGAGAACAGCAATTAGAGAGTAGCCCCCGCTGGCTGCAAGAACAGAAAACCTGCACACAGTTAACAAGACGTAGCACAGCCAAAAATAAAGAATTTTCATAAATAAAAACTTTTAAAAAGAGTCCCTGTTACCAGCCATAGCCTTCTGAAGTGGTGGGGGAGGAGGAGCAGGAGAAGGTGTCCTCGCAGGAGGAAGAGGAGAAGCTGGAGGAGCAGGGCTAAGAAGATTTAAGGCCTGGAGACCTGAGTGAGTGGCCCACACTGGAGGAGTTGGAAGCATTCATGGCATTGCAGGTGGAGCTGAGGTCTGCGAATAAGAAAGACCACAGGGCCTAACTTCAGCTCAGGGGGAATGACTGTCAGAGGAGAAAGGGTCCCTTGGCCCAGAAAAGCGCCATTATCCAGGGCATCCCTGGCTTCTGGGCCAAAGCCGTATTCTTACTGCTGCTTCTTGGAGGTCAGCTGCTCAGGACGTGGAGAAGGCACAGGAGCAGAAGGAGCGGTGTGGGTCAGGGCACAGCCAGGTGAGGGGTGCCAACGGAATTGGAGGGGAAGGGAATTTGGGTCAGAGGAAGTCACAGGCTCCAACGATACAGCACAAGCAAAGCCTGGGCATGGCTACACCTGTATGGGTGTCAGTAAATGGCTTTGTGTGACTCCTTTTGGCTCACATCTGAACAGAAGCTGTACCCTGGGGCAGGAAATGTATGTACCCAATGACCAGAGGCCATGTGCCAAAGTAGCATTCCCCAAGAGCTGTTATTGAAATTGTGGATTATCCAGGAAAGTAGCACAGACATCGGGAGTCCCACAACTCTTCCCAGTCAGTCTGAGCCACTGTGGTTGCTCCCTCTAGTGCACTGTAAAAGCAGGTGGTTGTCCACATGCCAGGTGGAGGTGGAAGGTGTGAGGACAGGAGCCTAGAGTGCCCAGTCACTGCTGGAGGCATTGGAGGCGTTGAGAGCCTACAGGCGGAGCTGAGCTCCTTGAATGATAAAGACCCAAAAGCCTATTTTTGGGTCCAGAGGAAGGACCATCAGAGGAGAAAGCGTCCTTTGAATCAGAGAAGTGCCATCACCCAGGGCTTCCCTGGCATCTGTGCCAAATCAAGAGGAGGAGAAGGAACAGGAGCAGGAGGGGTGTGGGTGAGGGTACAAGCTAGGTGAGAGGGACCACGGGAATCGGGAGGGCAAGGGGATTGGGGGAGGGGGGAGTTGTGATCTCCACAGGCACAGTGCCAGCTGAGCCAGGAGATCTCTATTCCTGTATGTGTCTGAGCAAATGACTATGGGGGGGCTCGTTTTGGCTTGCATCTGAATAGTCACCACAAACTTTGGTGGGGCATGTATGTCATCAGTGACCAGAGTCAGTGTGCCAGATGACTCCAGTACATCCATGCCACCCCTTATGAAGACAGGGAGCAGGTCCAAGACCCAGGGTGCTCTTGCTAAATGTGCAGACACACACAGTTGCCCAAGGAGAAAGCATGCTGCAGGGACTGCAGATCCTGAAGTTTTAAGCAATTGGCATGTCACTACCCAGGACAGCCATGCCAGGCATACATCAGGAGGGGTCTGAAACAGATCCTCCCTTGGGGGATGCACACAAGGGTCCCAGAGGTCCACGGGGGACCCAGAGGGATGAGCATCTCTGAAAGTGTGGCAGGAGTTGAGACTGTCGGCCTGATGGCTGGACAAGCAGGAGTACCCAGAGCCCTTGCCGCAGATGCCTGTTCCAGTGTGCTTGCCCTGCCTGAGTCTAACCCTGTTATTTGAGACTCTTCCTTCCCCGGCATGTGGCAAGACTGGCTTCTTGACCGACATCAGATTATGAACCCCTGACAGATGCCTGTCATGATGAGTGACCAAGATGAAGACGTGCTGAGCTACATGATTGACTTGAAGGGCAAGGAGGGAGCCTGAGGGCAGGTGGGTGGGGGAGCTGGGCAGACACGCTGGGTGGGGGCATCCTATTACCTGGGTGTGTGTGTTTGGTGCAAGCAACTGGAAAGGAAAACCAGAAGATGTTCCTGGCAGGCAAGCTGAGGACCTGAGGAGCCTGCACTTTCACCTTTTCCATCCTCCTGGCCCTGGCAGCTGCAGGAACTAGGCCATCCCCAGTCCCGCTGCAAGCTGGTATCTTCCTTTTGGGACAACCCCATCCTTCAGGAACAGAGTGATCATTAAGGAGTACCACCTTGGCATCCCTGGTATGACCTGGCTCCCAGGATGGTGTGGGTGGGTGGGAGAGGGAGCAGATGCTCCCCCTACCTGAATCTTCCCTGTCTCCCCTGTCCTCCTCCAGGATATAGGGCATGTCCTTCTTCTCCAGTCCACTGGTTCTGTGACGATGGATGGGGAGCTCCCAGCCTCAGGCTGGACACCCGCAGCCTGAACATCTTCAACTGGTTCTTGAGCCACAACTGTGCTGGATAGAACAGGATTGCAGAGGTGGGGTCTCTCTGGGCCTCCACAGAATGGGCGATTGAAGTCAGGGTACTTGGCTGCCCATGGGAAGGCTTGGGTCCTGGTCAGCCCCATGGGGACCTCCCTCGTGCAGCCAGCAGATCACTGGGGAGGGCCTGTGGGCCCATACCCTGCAGCACTACCTCCAGCAGGAAAGTCCTGCCATGAGAGGTAAGTGACGAGGCACAGAGGTGGTGAGTGGATCAGGAGGCGAGGCCTGAAGGCAGATCTGTGGAGAGGCCAGGACCCTCTCCTTTCCCCAGTGGGGAAGCTCAGGCTCATGCCACTAGGTGCAGAGCCTGGCTTCAGGTCATGCGGGTAGCAGGTGACAGGCTGAGACTGGAGGCCTGGAGGCGTCATGTGTCCTAGTCCCATTCAGAGCAGCTCTGCTTATAGCATGCGAGACCGAGGCAATGCTCACGGAGGCATGGTGACTCAAGCACCTTTGTCAGAATCACCCTTCCCTGGGTCCTGCTGCTCATACAGACCCTGTGTCTTCTTCAGTGTGAGCCCAAGTATTCAGGGTGCCAGGGCCCTGCAGCCTGCTGGCACAGTGCGGGCCGTCGGGGATGTTGCAGGCAGCAGGTGGCCTACCAGATGAGGAGGCTGCCTTTGTCAGTGGGGAGGCAGTGGAGGAAGGAGAGGCCCTGGAGAATGGAGAGATGTTGAGGATCAGCGAGTGCTCCAGCTGCTGGTGGAAGACATCATGGAGGAGGTTGAAATGGTGGCAGAGGAGGAGCAGGAGAAGGTGTCCTCGCAGGAGCGGGAGGAGGAGCCGGAGGAGCAGGGCCCGGAACATCCAAGGACAGGAGCCTCGAATTAGAAGATCCACGAATTAGAAGGTCCCCAAAGCCTAGCTTTGTCTCCAGAGGAAGGAGCACCAGAGGAGAAAGCGTCCCTTGAATCAGAGAAGTGCCATCATCCAGGGCATCTTGGCTTCTGGGCCAAAGCTGCATCCTTACTGCCGCTTCTGAGGAATCAGATGCTCAGGACAAGAAGAAGGAACAGGAGCAGGAGGAGGGGTGAGGGTGAGGAGGTTGAATGGTGGTGGAGGAGGAGCAGGTGAAGGTGTCCTCGCAGGAGCGAGAGGAGGAGCTGGAGGAGCAGGGCCAAGAATATCCAAGGACATAAGCCTCAAGTGACCTTAAGTGTCTCTCCACATATGTATGGAGCAGGGGCTCAGTGGGGCTTGAATTGGTGGACCCACCTGGGTTTGATCCAGCGGTCAGAGTATGCAGGGGTCTCCCAGCACCAGCTTGGACCTGATGGGCAGGCAGACCAGCTTCTTTGTCCCTGGGACTAAAATGGGAAGAATCTCTCCTCAATGTTCAGGGTCCTGGCTGCCCAAGAGGGACTCTTAGTTCCATGGTCCAGAGCTTCCTGTGGGATGTTACACATTTTACCTGTGTGATCTCTACTCCCTCAGGCAGAACATTTTGGTCTACATACTTGGAAGAATCCACTGGTATGAGTTCAGTTCAGTGCAGTCACTCAGTCATGTCTGACTCTTTGGGACCCCATGGACTGCAGCCCGCCAGGCCTCCCTGTCCATCGCCAGCTTCCAGAGTTTTCTCAAGCTCATGAACATTGAGATGGTAATGCCATCCAACCATCTCATTCTGTCATCCCCTTCTCCTGCTTTCAATCTTTACCAGCACTAGGGTCTTTTCCAATGAGTCAGGTCTTTGCATCAGGTGGCCAAAGTATTGGAGTTTCAGCTTCAACATCAGTCCTTCCAATGAATGTTCAGGACTGATCTCCTTTAGGATGGACTGGGTGGATCTCCTTGCAGTACAAGGGACTCTCAAGAGTCTTCTCCAACACCACAGTTCCAAAAGCATCAATTCTTGGGCACTAAGCCGTCTTTATAGTCCAACTCTCACACCCATACATGACCACTGGAAAAACCATAGCTTTGACTATATGGACCTTTGTTGGCAAAGCAATGTCTCTGCTTTTTATTATGCTGTCTAGATTGCTCATAACTTATCTTCCAAGGAGCAAGTTTCTTTGAATTTCATGGCTGCAGTCACCATATGCAGTGATTTTGGAGCCCCCCAAAATAAAGTCTGTCACTATTTCCACTGTTTCTCCATTTAATAACCATGAAATGATGGGACCTTAGTTTTCTGATGATCTTAGTTTACTGAATGTTGAGTTTTAAGCAACTTTCTCACTCTCCTCTTTCAGTTTCATCAAGAGGATCTTTAGTTCTTCTTCACATTCTGCCATAAGGGTGATGTCATATGCATATCTGAGGTTATTGATATTTCTTCCAGCAATCTTGATTCCAGAGTGTGATTCATCCAGCCTGGCATTTTGCATGATGTACTCTGCATACAAGTTAAATAAACAGGGTGACAATATACAGCCTTGAGGTACTCCTTTCCCAATTTGGAACCAGTCTTTTGTTTCATGACCAGTTTTAACTGTTGCTTTCTGACTTGCATACAGATATCTCAAGAGGCAGGTCAGGTGGTCTGGTATTCCCTTCTCTTTCAGAATTTTCCAGTTGATTGTGATCCACATAGTCAAAGGGTTTAGCATAGTCAGTAAAGCAGAAATAGATGTTTTTCTGAAACTGTTGCTTTTTCTGATGATCCAGGGGATGTTGGCAATTTGATCTCTGGTTCCTCTGCCTTTTATAAAATCACCTTGAATATCTGGAAGTTCACAGTTCACGTATTGTTGAAGCCTGGCCTGGAAAACTTTGAGCATTACTTTGCTAGTATGTGTGATGAGTATAATTGTGTAATAGTTTGAGCATTCTTTGACATTGCCTTTCTTTGTGATTGGAATTAAAACTGTCCTTTTCCAGTCCTGTGGCTGCTGCTGAGTTTTCCAAATTTTCTCGCATATTGAGTACAGTACTTTCACAGCATCATCTTTTAGGATTTCAAATAGCTCAACTGGAATTCCATCACCCCCACTAGCTTTGTTTGTAGTGATGCTTCCTATGGCCCACTTGGCTTCACATTCCAGGATGTCTGGCTCTAGGTGAGTGATCACACCATCGTGATTTTCTGGGTCGTGAAGATCTTTTTTCGTACAGTTTTTCTGTGTCTCCTTGCCACCTATTTTCAATATCTTCTGCTTCTGTTAGGTCCATACCATTTCTGTTCTTTATTGAGCCCGTCTTTGCATGAAATGTTCCCTTGGTATCTCTAATTTTCTTGAAGACCTCTCTAGTCTTTCCCATTCTATTGTTTTCCTCTATTTCTTTGCACTGATCACTGAGGACAGCTTTCTTATCTCTTCTTGCTATTCTTTGGAACTCTGTATTCAGATGGGTATTTCTTTCATTTTTTTCCTTTGCTTTTCACTTCTTTTCACAGCTATCTGTAAGGCCTCCTAAGACAACCATTTTGCCTTTCTGTATTTCTTCTCCTTGGGGATGAACTTGGTAATTGCCTCCTGTACAATGTCTTGAACCTTCATCCATAGTTCATCAGGCACTCTGTCTGTCAGATATGGTCCCTTAAATCTATTTCTCCCTTCCACTGTATAATTGAAAGGGATTTGATTTAGGTCATACCTGAATGATCTTGTGGTTTTCCCTATGTTCTTCAATTTAAGTCTGAATTTGGCAATAAGGAGTTCATGATCTGAGCCACAGGCAGCTCCTTGTCTTGTTTTGCTGACTGTATAGAGCTTCTCCATCTTTGGCTGCAAGAATATAATCAATCTGATTTTGGTGTTGATCATCTGGTGATGTCCATGTGTAGAGTCTTCTCTTGTGTTGCTGGAAGAGGGTGTTTCCTATGATATGTGTGTTCTCTTGGCAAAACTCTATTGGCCTTTGCCCTGGTTCATTCTGTATTTCAAGGCCAAATTTGCCTGTTACTCCAGATGTTTCTTGACTTTCTACTTTTGCATTCCAGTGCCCTATAATGAAAATGATATCTTTTTGGGTGTTAGTTCTAAAAGGTCTTGTATGTCTTCACAGAGCCATTCAACTTCAGCTTCTTCAGCATTACTGGTCAGGGAATAGACTTTGATTACCATGATATTGAATGGTTTGCCTTGGAAATAAACAGAGATCATTGCATCAATTTTGAGATTGTATCCAAGTACTGCATTTGGACTCTTTTGTTGACTACGATGACTACTCCATTTCTTCAAAGGAAATCTTACCCACAGTAGTAGATATAATGGTCATCTGAGTTAAATTTACCCATTCCAGTCCAGTTTAGTTTGCTGATTGCTAAAATGTCTACATTCACTCTTGCCATTTCCTGTTTGACCACTTCCAATTTGCCTTGATTCATGGACCTAACATTCCAGGTCCCTATGCAATACTGCTCTTTACAGTATTCGACCATGTTTCCATCACCAGTCACATCCATAACTGGGTGTTGTTTTCGCTTTGGCTCCCTCTCTTCATCCTTTCTGGAGTTATTTCTTCACTGATCTTCAGTTGCATATTGGGCACCTACCGACCTGGGGAGTTCATCTTTCAGTGTCCTATCTTTGTGCCTTTCATACTGTTCATGGGGTTCTCAAGACAAGAATACTGAAGTGGTTTGCTAGTCCCTTCTCCAGTGGCCCACGTTTTGTCAGAACTCTCCACCATGACCCATCCATTTTGGGCGGCCCTACATGGCTTGGCTGATAGAGTCATTGAGTTAGACCAGCTGTGGTCCATGTGATTAGACCACTCCTTACCTTGAACATGGGGTATCTCCTCACAACTGCCACTCCTGACCTTGGGCGTGGGGTATGTCCTCACAGCCGCCACTGCTGATCTTGGACGTGGCTATCTCCTCTCAGCTGCTCACCGCTCCAGTGCCGCACAGCTACTGCTCACTGCTGATGCTGTGTGGTGGAAGTAAAACTGAAAGTTCTGGTATAAACCTGCCAATTATAGAACACATTTAATCCAGCTTTCTACAAAACAACAGTGACAACAATACTTCACATTTGTTTCATACTTCATTTTATATCAGGTAGTCTTTTTGGTGCTGCCTTCTAATAACCAATTCCACTGGTTTTTCAATAAATCCTCTGGGATCCTCTTTCAGCAGCTCTGGTCTGGCCTCTGGCCCTGGAACCGATGTAGGTCCCTCAACTCTTTGGAGCCAGATTAACTCCAGCCTCTTGGTCCCACTTTCCAGAGTTGTAATGAGTCTCTAAGAGCACTCCATCCCTCCCACACACCTGCAAGCAGACAGCTGTGTCTAGAGCTCAGCAAGTACCACAGTCTAGACCCCAGGGCTCTTGGCAAATGTGGGGCAGGACAGACAGAAGGCAGACAGATGGGTGCTCGGCAGTGTCCATGGCCAGGCCTGGGAGCCATGGTTCCTGACAGACCTTGTGTAAACCCGAAGCTTTCTGACCCTCATCCCCTCCTGGCAGGCCTTTCCATCCCTGTGTCCTCAGAGGTCTCTGCCCATGTGGTCTTTCCCCAAACTTGCCTTCTCTTTTTTTGGCCTGGTGGGCCACAGTCCATAGGTTCACAAACAGTCTGACATGACTAAACCAGTAAACAGCAACAATGAGTTGATGAGAAAGCAAAAAAAGGTAAAAAAAAAAAAAAAAAAAAGAACACAAAGCAATAAAAAATCATGTCACTGTCTTTAGAAGGTAATTGTAATAGAGGACCTATCATCACCCTAAGAAACTTTCAGATGAACACACAGTTGGAAATTGTACTGTGTTCCTACATCCTACCATACACATTCATGCTATAATCTGACAGCAAATACTTGTGAAATCACAATAATTGTCATGATAATCAGTCTCTGTTATTCGTCACTATATTCTTCATTTTCAACACATATTTGTTTAATATTTAATCAGTACCAGCAGGCATTCTCTAAGGGCTTCCCTGGGCACTCAGACAGTAAAGAATCTGCCTGCAATGCAAGGGACCTGGCTTTGATCCTTTGGTGGGAAAGATCCCCTGGGGAAGGAAATGGCTAATGGCTAACAACTCCAGGACTTTCGATCACTAGAGAACTCCTGGCCCAATAGAACATTAATAGGTGAGTGCCCTCCCATAAGCCTCCATCTCAACACTAAGACTAAGCCACACCCAAAAGCCAGCAAGCTGTAGTGCCAAACGCCCCTCATCTATGCTTCAGCCAAATAGGGGCACAGCCTTGCACATCAGCAGACAGGCTGCTCAAAGCCATACTGAACCCATACACCCCAAACCACATTACTGGACCCAGCCACTGCCCGTCAGAAAGACAAGATCTAGATCCACCTACCAGAACAAAAACAAAAATCCTCCCAACCAGGAAACCTTCACAAAGCATTGGTCCAATCCCACTCAGGAGAGGTAGACTCCATAGATAAGAGGAGCTACAGCCTTTCAACCATAAAAGGGATCACAAACACAGTAAATTAAACAAAATGAAATGACGGAGAAACATCCAGCAGATGAAGGAACATGGTTAAAACCCAAAGGACTGAACAACAAAAATAAACAAATGAGACCTAAGTAACTTAAAAGCTTTTGCACAACAAAGGAAACTATAAGCAAAGTGAAAAGACAGCCCTCAGTATGGGAGAAAAAATAGCAAATGAAACAACTGACAAAGAACTGATCTCCAAAATATACAAGCAGCTCATGCAGCTCAATACTAGAAAAATAATCAACCCAATCACGAAGTGGACAGAAGACCTAAATAGACACTTCTCCAAAGAAGACATACAGATGGCTAAAAAACACATGAAAAGATGGTCAATATTGCTCCTTATTAGAGAAATGCAAATCAAAACTACAGTGATGTACCATCCAACAAGGGTCAGAATGGCCATCATCAAAAAGTCCACAAACAGTAAATGCTAGAGAGGGTGTGAAGAAAGGGAAATCCTCTTGCAGTCTTGGTGGGGAAAGAGGCCAATACAGCCACTATGGAGAACAGTATGGAGATTCTGTAAAAAAAAAAAAAACAAGGAATAAAACTAGCATATGACACAGCAATCCTACTAAAGTGCATATACCCAGAGGAAACCATAACTGAAAAAGACATATGTACCTCATTGCTCACTGCTGTACTATTTACAATAGTTAGGATATGGAAGCAACCTAGATGTCCATCAACAGATGAATGGATAAAAAAGTTGTGGTACACATATACAGTAGAATACTACTGAGCCATAAAAAGGATCACATTTGAGTCACTGCTAATGAGGTAGATGAACACAAAGCCTATTACACAAAGTGAAGTAAATCATAAAGAGAAAGACAAATATTGTATATTAATGTATATATAGGGAATCTAGGAAGATGGCATTGATGAACCTACCTGCAGGGCAGCAATGGAGATGCAGACATAGAGAACAGACTTGTGGACACAGTGCCAGAAGGAGAGGGTGGGATGAATTGAGAGATTAGCATGGAAACATATACTTTAACATATGTAAAGCAGATAGCCAGTGTGAATTTGCTGCATGACACAGGGACACCAATATGTGACACCTAGAGGGGTGGGATTGGGAGGTTTTGAAGAAGGAGGGGACATGTGTATACCTATGGCTGATTCATGGTGATATACAGAAGCAACCATAAAAATATCATAAGGTAATTATCCTGCAAGTAAAAATGAAATAAAACTTTGTAAAGAAAGAAAAAAAGGACAGGTATAGAGTACCTTCCACTTACTGATTTCTGGATCTGTTCCAAGCTACACTGCATCAACCACTAGGAGGATAAGAAATCTCAAGAGAACATCTCATAACAGTTTTACAAATACATATTAGAATAAACCAATACACACAGTGAAATGGCTTAAACAGTGGCGCTAGATGCAGGTCCAGCACTGAATCCCACAGGCTTTCCCAAGGGGCATGCCAGTCAACCCACTAAGCCTCCCTGAATGAGGAGCAAGGAATGGGGACATGAGTTATGGAACTTCTTGGGACTAATGCAAATCACTACAAAAACAGTTTTAATGCTCTCAGTTTAAGAAAATGAGATTCAGAGAGACCCACTGCTAATTAATAGCCACTTCACATGCACAGAAAGCTGGTCTTTCATTTACAGAGGGCAAGGGGTCAAGCAGAGAAATCAAACCCACCTCCAGGAATATGCCTCCTCCCTGCCTGATTGTCAACCAGCTCTTCCACACCAGCTAACCACAGCTTAACTCTGTCGCTTAGGAACACATAGATCAGTCCTGCCCCATCTCCATCCATACCAGGTCAGCACACAGACCACCCCACCTCCATCCATGCCAGGTCAGCACACACACTGTTCACGATACTTGCCCTGCTCACCCCTTACAGAGCCCGTGTTCTGAATTTGTTTTCCATTAGCGACATTCATTTTGCCCACATTCCCTCCCAACCTATCTACATTGCCCCATCCATCTTCCTCTCTCCTCCAACTTTAGTATTTGCTCTCAGGATGTTCTCTAGCTTTTCCATCACTGAGTACAACACCCTTTCACATCTTTGCATCTTTTCTCATCCTGCACGATCACACCATTGTGATGATCTGGGTCATCAAGATATTTTTGTATAGTTCTTCTGTGTATTCTTGCCACCTCTTTTTAATATTTTCTGCTTCTGTTAGGTCCATACCATTTCTGTCCTTTATTCTACCCATCTTGGCATGAAATGTTCCCTTGGTATCTCTAATTTTCTTGAAGAGATCTCTGGTCTTTTCCATTCTATTGTTTTCCTCTATTGTTTTGCATTGATCTCTGAGAAATGCTTTCTTACCTCTCCGTGTTATTCTTTGGAACTCTGATTTCAAATGGTTATATCTTTCCTTTTCTCCTTTGTCTTTAGCTTCTCTTCTTTTCTCATCTATTTGTGAGGCCTTCTCAGTCAGCCATTTTGCTTTTTTGCATTTCTTTTTCTTGGGGATGTTCTTGTTCCCTGCCTCCTGTACGTCATGAACCTCTGTCCATAGTTCTTCAGGCACTCTGTCTATAAGATCTAATCCCTTCAATCTGTCTGTCACTTCCACTGGATAATCATAAGGGATTTGATGTAGGTCATACCTGAATGGTCTAGTGGTTTTCCATACTTTCTTCAATTGAAGTCTGAATTTTGCAATACAGACTTCATGATCTTAGCCACAGTTAGCTCCTGGTCTTGTTTTGCTGACTGTATAGGGCTTCTTCATCTTTGGCTGCAAAGAATATTATCAATCTGATTTTGGTATTGACTATCTGGTGATGTCCATGGGTAGCGTCTTCTCTTGTGTTGTTGGCAGAGGGTATTTGCTATGACCAGTGTGTTCTCTTGGAAAAACTCTTGTTAGCCTTTGCCCTGCTTCACTGTGTACTCCAAGGCCAAATTTGCCTGTTATTCCCGGTATTTCTTGACTTCCTGCTTTTGCATTCCAGTCCCCTATAAAGAAAAGGACATCTTTTTTGGGTGTTAGGTCTAGAAGGTCTTGTAGGTCTTCATAGAACCCTTCAATTGCAGCTTCTTCAGCATTATAGATCGATCAGTTTGATTAGTTTTCTGTGATCATGATTTGTATTTTGTCTGCCCTCTGACTGACAAGGTTAAAAAGTTTATGGAAGCTTTCTGAATGGAGAGACTGACTGTGGGGGAAACTGGGTCTTGTTCTGATGGGCAGGGCCATGCTCAGTAAATCTTTAACCCAAAGTGACAGAGTGGCAGAGTAGAAGGACGTGTGCTCATCTTGTCCTGTGAGAACTCCAAAATACAACTTGCTGCTGAAAAACTATCAACAGGAAAATGTTGGATCCCACCAAAAAAAAGATACCCTATGAACAAGGACTAGGGAGAAGCTCCAACAAGATGCAGGAGGGGCAAAATCGGGTTTAGAAGCAAACCCCACACCAGCCAGAGACACTGAGCTCGGAGGGCTCAAACAAAACCTTGTGCTCACCAGGAGGCCCCACAGCGATGACCAGACCTGCCTTTGAGTGTCTGAGTGTCTCCTGCAGAGGCATAGGTCAGCAGTGCCTGTAACAGGGGCAGGTGCTCTGAGTGCAGCAGGCTTGGGTGTGGCATAAGCACTCTTGGGGGGAGTTTACCATTAATCCCAGCAAAGAGACATTGAGCAAATGAACCACAAACTGCAGAGCAATTATACCAAAGATATTATCACACTATTAAGACACTTCTAGGACCCACAACAGATTTCCCAACCTGGGGATCTGGCAAAGGGACTGAGAACCCCCAGGGAATTAGACTTTGGAGCCCAGTGGTATTTGATTACAAAACTTACACAGTATTAGGGAAACAGACTCTTGGAGAGCACAAACAAAGTCTTGTATGCACCAGGACCCAGGAGAAAGGAGCAGTGACCCCACAAGAGACTGACCCAGACTTGCCCGTGAGTGCCCATGGGTCTCTCGTGGAGGCATGGGTCAATGGTGGCCTGCTTCAGGGTTGGGGGCACTGGGTGTGGCAGTGCATGCATGGGACCTTTTGGAGGAGGTGGCCATTGTCTTCATTACCTCTACCATAGTTTGGTCTCAGGTCAAACAATGGGGAGGGCCACAGCCCACCCATCAACAGAAAGCCGTGTTTACAGGCACTTAATATTCCTAAGGTCCAAGGGTTTCTAAGTAAACAACAACTGATCTCCTGGAGTCTCCTATAGGTGGTCCTCAAAAAAGAATTCATAAGTGGGTAGACCGTCACAAAGCCAATTTTAACAGGTACCTTTAACTCACACTTAAAAAAAAATATCAAATGAAAAGATGCCAAAATTGCTAAATAATAGGGAAGGGTGTTTGGTATCACCTCACACCAATCAGAATGGTGATTGTCAAGCACTCTACAAAGGTTAAATCTGCCAGATGCCATGAAGAAAAGGGAACCCTCCACATCCATTGCTGTAAATGAAAACAGAAGAAAGCCACTATGGAGGACAGCGTGGATGTGCATCAATAGTGAAAATGAGAATGAAATTAGAATATCCCTCAAACCATACACAAAAATAAACTTCAAAGAAGATAAAGATCTAAATGTAGGATGGATATAATGCAATTTTGAGGACAACATAGGGGGGGCATGCTGTAACACCAATTTCACCAAGTGTGCCCAGAATAATGAAAAATAAACCAAAACTAAGTAAACAGGACTGAATTAACCTTAAAAGCATTCGCACAGCAAAGGAACCCTAAATGAAAGAGAAAGACGGTCCTCAGAATGGGAAAAAATATTTGCAAACAAAGACGTCCAAAAGGAATAAAGAAGACAATTAACCATCAATCAGCCATAACAAGCAGCAAAGAATGCCATGGGCAGGCTCAGGGAAAAAAGCCCACCTAGCAAGTGAGCTGAGGGAGGGGTATTAGCATAAGATATCACTTGTAGCTGGGATCTAAAAATGAATACAGATGAACTTCTTGACCAAAGAGAAATAGTCTCACAGACTCAGAAAAGAATCAATGGTCTCCAGGAAGAAAAACAAAACAAAACTGTAGGACAGAGAGTAATGAACTGATTCAGTCTAACTTTGGGAGCCTAATATTAAAAAAGAAGAAGAAGGGGGGCGGAGTCAAGATGGCGGAGGAATAGGACGGGTGATCACTTTCT
>SNSB01090119.1:97871-118036 GCA_012922965.1 Capreolus pygargus | reverse complement strand
AATGAATTATATGCTCTTATTCAAGTTATTTGCCTACATCCTTACCCCGTTAATATAGTCTCTGATTCTATATATTCAGTTTTTGTATTAAAAAAAATATAGAAACCTCCACCATAAACTCCAATCAACCTATTATTCAACAACTCTTTTTCAAACTACAATCTGTTGTTAGAAACCACAATTCTCCCATTTATATTACACATAGTCGAGTGCATTCTTGTCTGCCTGGCCCCATGACCTATGGTAATGAGCAAGCTGATAAACTGGTCTCTTTTGCTACTCCGGAGGAACAACATGCTCTGTTGCATAATAACGCTGGCTCCCTACACCAGCTATGGAAAATCCCATACCACCAGGCTAAATAAATCATTAGTAATTGCTCAACTTGTAGACCCCTACATCTTCGACCCATCATACAAGGTATTAATCCTCACAGTTTGCAACCTGATGAACTATGGCAAATGGATGTAACTCATTGCCCTGAACTTTCTCCATCCTCTTTCCTACATGTCTGCATTGATACAAATTCCTCTTTTATCTGGGCCACGCCTCTTCATGGTGAGGCTACACAACATTTTATCACTCACTTGTTAGCTTATTTTGCTGTAATGGAAACACCTAGCTCTGTTAAAACAGACAATGGCCCTGCCTATATTTCTAGACACTTTCAACAATTTTTACAATATTTTTCTATTAAACGTATTACAGGTGTTCCTCATAATCCACAGGCACAAGGCATAGTCGAATGAGCACATCACACACTAAAGTTACAAATAAAAAAAATTAAAAAGGGGGGAATACACAGGAACACTGCTGTCTTCCTTACCCAAAGCAGACTTTACTAGATTCCAACATAAGATATTTTCTAAACCCATGAGTATTGTTAATACAGCTTTATTTGTTTTAAATTTTTTAAACCTGCCACAGGGAAATATTTTAACAAGGGTAGAACGGCATTTTGAGGAATTGAAGGGCACTTCTCTTTCTCTCTCCATTTGGTACCAAAACGGGTTAACGAAATAATGGACATCTGGGAAACTAATTTTGTAGGGAAAGGGATATGCTTGTATTTCCCCAGATGGATCCAACAAACTCACATGGCTTCCTCTCTGAAAGATTAGACCCAAGGGGGCCCCCAGCATTCAAAATGGGGACGAAACAACAAGAACCCCAGGAGGAAGAAATTCCAATACAGGCCGTGGCGGCTCTAAAGATCTCCAGGAACTGCCACCTTTGGTGACATCAACCCTATGATTTCCCCACTCGGGGACAAATAAAAACCCTTATTAATAAAGCTGAAGATTTGATCTCTCAACAGGGAATGCCTCGGAGTCCTGAATACATTTTCCTGGAAATGCTCAACTTGCTACCCTGTGCCTCTCCCCATTCGAGTTCTGATTAATCAGACTCAACTGGACTTACTTACCCAACCCCTCTTTTTTGCATGTCATAAAATAGACGGAGAAAAGATTGATCATATCAATTAATGACTCCACCCATATGTCCCCTCCCTGGAACCCTCACACCCTGGGGAGAAAGAAAAACTAATTAACATTTCTTTAGGTTATGAAATCCTTCCTCTATGTATGGGCCCAGCAGAATTATGCATAAACGTCAGCCAACAAACTTGGGCTTTCGTCCTGCCTCCAAAAGAAGACTTTCAGACATTGCTGCCCTTTCTGTCTGTGAACCATGTTTACTACTGAAACTTTAGGGAGTTAGGGAAACAACAAAAACCATTTTGTAAAATGTTACTAACACTATGTTGAAACATTACCAAGACAAAGGACTTCATGGCTGGCCTCAGGGTGGAATGGCACCTCCTCCTCCTCCTTGAATCGTCCTTGATAAACACATTGGGCCTGAACAATGAGACATTTGGAAACTTGCTGCCAGCACCGAAGAACTTGGGACTTAGACCGGACATTTCACAGGGACCAGTTGTGGTCATAGTAACTATTTCTTTTGCTATAATCAGTCATATTCTAAACAGGCCTGTGTCCCACTTCCTTCTGTTATAGCCATAAGAAATTTAAAATTTAATCTGTAACTTGTATTAATTGCCAATTTTGTGTTACTCCTGTTCAATTCAATCATAGTACTTACAACTGGTAACAAATCAAATTTCATTTACATGATAATGCCTCTCTGAATGTACAATTACTGCAAAAGGAAATCTTTGAAACCTTCTCTAAATGTCTGCCCTCTTCCACTAATTTGAAAACTTTTAGCTGGACAGTTCGCTGATCGATTGTCTGGCCTAGATCCACGAGGATGGTTTCAAAGTATTACCCACAGCATCGGGTCTGGAACTGTAACTTTGGTGATTGTCTTGATAATTATATTTGTTGTTTATTGTCGCCTTTCTATAAGGTTGATTAATACTAACCAAACTTTGGTCAGGACCTTTTTTTTTTTTTTACAAATATAATAAAATAGAGGGAAGAGATTATTACCACAGAGACAGACTTATTACAATAGGGAGTGGACTATGACAGTAGACAGGGATGTTTACTGTAGAGGGAGATTATAGCAATGGAGGACTTTTACTCTAGAAGGGGGATATTAGAGGCAGACTATTATCATTTAAGGGTACTACTACAATCAAGGAGGAGTATTATTGCAGATACGGGACTATGACAGTACTACTGTAGAAGAAGAACTTTGAAAATAGAGGGGGGACTGTCACTATATAGTAAGGCTATAATATTAGAGGGGTGTTATTTCAGTAGAGGAGAGATTTTTACTGCAGAGGGGGACTATTACAATAGAAAGAGAAGCATGACAATAAAGACAGGACTATTAGTGTATGGGGTGGAGGACTATGACAATAAAGAAGAACTATTACTCTATTAGTTCTCTGATAGAGAAATATTACCCTATAGGGGAAACTGTTACTATGACATTAGAGAGGAGCTAATATTGTAGAAGAGGAACTATTACTGTAGTGGGGGCAAAGACAATAGAAGGGGAGTAATACAATTAAGGAGGACTATTATACAGAGGGGGGACTATGACAGTAGAGGAGCACAGTTACTGTAGGAGTGGAATTTTGAGAACAGAGGGCTATTACTCTAAACACTATGACATTAGTGCTGGTCGTTCAGTCGTGTCCAACTCTTTGTGACTCCATGGACTCACCGCATGGAGCCTGCCAAGCTCCTCTGTCCATGGGATTCTCCAGGCAAGAATACTGGAGTGGGTTTCCATGCCCTCCTCCAGGAGATGTTCTCCACCCAGAGAGCATCCCAGAAAGGTAGGAAAGGAGATGGATTTACTGTGGAACCAGCCTGGAGTCAGAAGGGGGACCCATGGACTAAGAGCATCACAGCCTGAAGTCACAGAGGCTGGGGGAGCTGGGAGGGGAAGGGGAGGCTGGGTCCTGCCCTTTGTGCAGCTGAGCTGACACCAGAGCTCCTTCCTGGTCCCAGATAAGCAATAGTTGAGTTCCCATGTCCTCTGAGGTGGGTCTGTGTTTGCACCCTGGCACCTCCTCCAGGGAGCCTTTGTTGGTGGCTCAGACAGTAAAGAATCAGACTGCAATGCAGGTGGTGGGAGCACTAGGCTTCACTGTAATCAGACTATCTGTTCCCTGCATGAGGCTGATTCAGACACCAGGTTATACCTCTCACAGAAACCCAGTAATCAACCCACCACTGTCTCCACTCAAACACCCCAATAACCAGCCCATCACTGGTCACAGGCACCCGCAATAATCCACCCTGCCCGGTCTCTATTCAGACACTCCTAAAATCCATCAACCACGCATCAAGATGCCCCAGTAACCCACCTGCCATTTCTTAGCACAAATTCCAATAACCCACCCACCTCTGTTTCCACTCAGGCACCCCAACAATTGACCCATCACTTCTCAAGACATCCAAGTAATCTACCCACCAGTGTCTCCACTCAAACACCCCAAAAATCTACCAATCACTGCTCAAAACACCCCATAACCCACCCATCACCATCTCCACTCAGACACCCCAGTTATCTACCCACTAGTGTCTCTACTCAGACATGCCATTATTCTACCCATGACTGTCTCTTCTCACAGAAAACCCAATAATCAGCCCATCACTGCTGATAGACACCTCAATAATCCACACACCACTGTAGCTTCTGGGACACCCCCAAAAACTAACACATCGTGTCACAAGGCACCCCAATAATCTCTGTGCACATGTCTCACGGGCACCTTGGTGATTCTCCCCACAGGAGGTGCTGACTCTGCATCAGCTGTGGTCCTGGGGCCAGCAGATCATCCTGTTGTACAAGGACAAGGCATTCATGAGTCAGCATGCAGAACTGTGGCCCAGTATCCCCTACTGGTGGGGGAACCAGGTAAAGCCCCGAGACCTTGTCCACTACCTGGAGCACATGAAGAGTGGCAGCCAGCCAGGTGAGTGCCACCTTTACACTGGGACACCTGGTCACACGCATGTCCTAATGCATGGGGCTGGCTTTGGGTTCAAGTGTAGAAATGGAACAGGACGTATTATGGGACATTATTCTGTTCACCATATGGGTACCAGGGTGTGGAAATCCTTGGGGACGTTACTGTGTCCACCATAGGGGATCAGGATGTAGACAGGATGTGAACATCCATGCAAACATTATTGTGTCCACCACACGGGGTCAGGACATGGACATCTTTGGGGTCACTGTCAGGCAGAGGGCTGAGCCCGCCTGCCCTCTGTAACAGGAGAAATTCATGAGTCAACACCCCTGTGAGCCTCTGCTGTCTGAACTTTGGTCTCTGTTGGACATCTGAATCTCTGACTGCTGCAGAGGCCAGAGTCTGGGTGGGTGATGGCACAGTGTGGTGACTGTGTGGGCAGGTGACCCCATGGGTTACTGGTCACATGGGTGGGAGACCATGTGGGTTGGTGACCACAGGGGTGGGTGACCATGTGAGTGGATGACTGGTTTGAGTTGCTGCCTGCAGGGTGGGTACCATGTGACTTGCTGACCTGGTGAGTGGGTGACCACATGGGCGGGTGATGGTGTGAGGGGGTAATCATGCGGACAGGTGACCCCATGGGTGGGTGACCACGTGGGTTGGTGGCCACGTGGAGGGATCACTGCATGGGGTAGTGACCGGATGGGTGGGTGACTGACCATGTGAGTCAGTGACCATGGTTTGGTTGGCCACGTGACTCCATGGGTTAGTGACTGCACATGTGGGCGGCTGACCCCACAGCTGGCACCATGAACAGCAGCCCCTCTCTTGTCCCAGGCAGACTATTCATGGCCGGCATCAAACTCACTGAGAACCTGGAGTTTGTCCTCGTCCATCCGGCCTGGTCCCTGGAGAAGCTGACCCAGTGGGGGCTCCCCTACTTTTGCACATGGGTGCGGGGCCAGTGACTGGGGTCGGCCGCCGGTTGTACCAACACCATTGCAGGTGACTTCATCTGGGCCGACGGGTTTGTTGGCGGCGACATCGGGTTGAACCAGAAGCCGCTTCGGGGCTGACGGACGGCATGTGTGTGGAGCTGGGCATTGCAGAGGCTGCATCACAGTCATGCCCTGTGATGTTTCCGGCCTGAACCGGAAGCCACCTTGGGGCTGACGGATGGCACACTGAGGGGCTGGGCATTGTGGAGGCCGCTCCTCGTTTGCATCCTGTGATGTCACTGGGCTGAACCGGAAGCTGCTTCAAGGCCTACGGACAGTGCGTGGGTAAAGCTGGGTATCGCGGAGGCTGCATCTCAGCCACATCCTGTGACGTCACCAGCCTAAACCGGAAGCTGCCTCAGGGCTGACGGACGGCCCTTTTAGAAGCTGGGCATTGTAGAGGCTATTCTCAGCCCTGTCCTGTGGGGCTGGTCATCCGTCTGCCAGTCCACTGAATGTTGGTGACTGCAGAGGTGGGTCCAGGTGGCAGGGTTGATGTTCCCTCGGTCCTCTGTGTGTCTCTCCGCGAATGCAGGGTGTGAGGTGATGATTAAAGGTGAGTGCATAATTTGTAGGATCACATCCTCAGGGAGGCACACATGATTCTCTGGTCTGTGGCTTCCCCATGGGAGAGGCTGGGGTGCCCCCTCCCCCTGGGCCCTGAGAGCAGCAGACAGTGACCCCCAGCTGGGGAGGCAGGGGAGGCACTATGACAGTGTCCATAGGAGGGGACCGAGTGCTTTGCAATCCCACTGAGAAATCTCTTTTATTAGATAAGGGGCTTCCCTGGCAGCTCAACTAAGAAGGCCTTCTTATCTCTCCTTGCTAGTCTTTGGAACTCTGCATTCAGGTGGCTATATCTTTCCATGTCTGCTTTGTCTTTCTCTTCTCTTCTCATCTATTTGTAAGGCCTCCTCAGACAATCACTTTGCCTTTTTGCATTTATTTTTCTTGTGGATGGTTTTGATCACCACCTCCCGTACAGTGTCAGGAACCTTCATCCATAGGTCTTCTGGTACTGTGTGCCAGGTCTAACCCTTGAATCTATTTGTCACTTCCTATGTGTACTCACAAGGGATTTGAATAAATCAGAGAAACAGAGGAACACAATAGAATGGGAAAGACTAGAGATCTCTTCAAGAAAATTAGAAATGCCAAGGAACATTTCATGTAAAGACATGCACAATAAAGGACAGAACCATTATGGCTTACCTAAAACAGAAGAGATTATGAAGAGGTAGCAAGAATACACATAAGAACTGTAACAAAAAAAAAGATTTTAATAACCTGGATAACCACAATGGTGTGATCACTCATCTAGAGACAGACAACCTGGAGTCCAAAGTCAAGTGGGCCTTAGGAAGCATCAGTATGAACAAAACTAGTGGAGGTGATTAAATTCCAGCCAAATATTTTCAAATCCTAAAAGATGATGGTGCTGTTAAAGTGGTGCACTCAATATTCCAGCCAGTTTGGAAAACTTGGCAGTGGCTACAGGACTAGAAAAGGTCAGTTTTCATTTCAATCCCAAAGAAGGGCAATGCCAAACAATGTTCAATCTGCCGCATGGCTGCACTCATTTCACATGCTAGCAAGGTACTGCTCAAAGTCCTTCAAGCTAGGCTTCAACAGTATATGACCTGAGTACTTCACAGATCCCACATTCAATCAGTTGATTCTAAATGCACAGTGACACCACAAAGATGGTCAAGGCGAAGACACAAAATGTGATTTTATTTATGTCAAAGTCAGTGAAGGAAAATATTCACTGCAAGGTACAAAGTTTTTAGCTTGAAAAATCTTATATTTGTATATAAAAAAAATCCTCCTGAAATTGAAAAATGTGTTTTAAAGTGAAAATCATTCTTAATTGTCAATTATTTTGAGCCTATGGAAAAAAGAGAATAAAATTACATTCATTGGGACTGCTTCAGTTCAGTTCAGTCGTTTAGTCGTGTCCAACTCTTCATTGGGGGCTGCTTAAACTTTCACAGACGTTTTTTCTTAAAACTTCCCTTATAGTTTTACAGTCTTAATTAGATATAAAATGATCAGTAGATTTTATACTATGTTTTCTGGACATTTTCATTGCCTTTAATTTATGAATGTAACTAGAATGCTTTTCTATTGAGTGAGTATTAAAAATTACTCCTCTCTCTTGAGTGGAACACACTGTTTACACTACTGTTGGGAGACATTTTATTGCCTAAAACCTTTTATAATTTAGCTCTACAATCTAGGTTTTTCATTTGGTTTTTTTTTTTTTTTTTTTTGCTTTGTTTAGGGCGAGAATTTTCTCATCTATTTTTAGTTTCTTCAGAGTTTCTGTTAGGAATATGTGTCTGCTGTTCTTTACTTGCACGTTCGTGTCCAACTCTTTGCCACCCCATGGACTGTAAGCCCACCAGTCTCTTCTGTTCATGGGGATTCTTCAGGCAAGAATGCTGAAGTGGTTGCCATGCTCTCCTGCAGGGGATCTTCCTGACCCAGAGATGGAATTGACATCTGCTACAGCTCCTGCATTGCAAGTGGATTCTTTACCACTGAGTGAAACTAGATCTGTATACATGAAACCCACTTTAATTATGAAGGTTTATAATCAGTGAAAAGCAAAGATGTAGAAGCCCAAAGAGCATTTATCTTTAACCAATTAATAGTAAGAGAAAACCTTTCATTTCAATTTGCCTTTGTTTATTTTTCAATTAATTTTTCATTGAATGATAATTGCTTTCCAGAATTTTGTTGCTTTCTGTCAAACTTAAACCTAACAGTCTTTCTTAACTCATAGTTTCTCTTCAATATCATCTTATTCTGTGTAAATAACTTCTTAACATTTCTTACAGACAAGGTATCTGCTGAGAATGAATTCCTCAATTTTTTGTTCATATGAGAATATCTCCTTCTCCTTTGTTTTTGAAGGATGATATTCCTGGATGTGGAAGTTAATTTCAGTATTTTTTTAAAAAACATTTGATTTATTGACATGTTGTACCTCTACCATGAATTTACTAATTAAGCTGTATAATTCATTGATTTGTAACTTATTCGTAGGTTGAATAACCATTACCACAGCCTCATTCTAGAATATTTTCATCACTCTAATGGGAAACACTCTCCAGTTGGCAAACACTTTCCATTTCCCCCTTCATCTGGGCCCTTAAATTCACTCCTCTATTTTCGGTCTATAGAGAATTACCTAATCCTGGACATACACATTCACAAGAACAGAGTAATTCAATACACAGCCTTTTCTTCCTGGCTTCTTTTAATTAACATAATCATTTCAGAGCTGTAGCATGTTACAGCTTATATAAGAACTCCATTCATTTGATAGCCAAATAATTTTGCATTGTGTGTTTTATTTATTCGATCACCGGTTGATGGACATTTGAGTTATTTCAACTTTTTTTCTTTTTTTAGTTTATTTCTTTTTACACTTTATTTTTATTTTAATAATTTAAAATTTTTAAATTTAATGACTTTTTCTGCATCTATTTAGGTTATCATATGATTTTGCTTTCCTTAGGTTAATATGGTCTGTCACATTGATTGATTTGCAAATATTGAAGAATCCTTGCATCCCTGGAATAAACCCAACTTGATCATGGTTTTTCATGTGTTGTTGAATTCTGTTTGCTAAAAGTTTGCTGAGGATTTTTTGCGTCTATGTTCGTCAGTGATATTGGCCTGTTGGCTTCCTTTTTGGTCTTGTCTTTGTCTGGTTTTGGTATCAGGGTGATGGTAGCCTCATAGTATGAGTTTGGAAGTGTTCCTTCCTCTGCAATTTTTTGAAAGAGTTTTAGAATGATATGCAATTGCTCGTCTTTGAATGTTTGATAGAATTCAACTGTGAACCCATCTGGTCTTGGGCTTTTGTGTTTTGAGAATTTTTTTTTTATCACAGCTTCGATTTGGAGCTTGTAATTGGGTGGTTCGCAATTTCTATTTCTTCCTGGTTCAGTCTTGGAAGATTGAGTTTTTTCTAAGCATCTGTCCATTTCTTCCAGGTTATCCATTTAATTGCCATAGAGTTATTCATAATAATCTCTTATAATCCTTTGTATTTCTGCATTTCCTGTTATAATCTCTCCTTTTTCATTTCTAAGTTTGTTGATTTGATTCTTCTCTCTATTTTTCTCGATGACTCTGACAAAAGGTTTGTCAATTTTGTTTATATTCTCAGAGAACCAGCTTTTGGTTTATTAGTATTTGCTATTGTTTCCTTCATTTATTTTTCATTTGTTTCTGCTCAGATCTTTATGATTTGTTTCCATGTACTAATTTTGGCTAATTTTTTTTGTTCTTTTTTGTTGTTCTTCTTTATCAGTTGTTTTAGGAGACAATTGAGGTTGTCTATTCGATGCTTTTCTTGTTTCTAGATTTAGGATTGTACTGCTACAGACTTGCCTCTTAAAACTGCTTTTCTTGCATCACATAGGTTTTGAGTTGTCATGTTTTCATTGTCATTTTTTTCTAGACAATTTTTGATTACTGTTTTGATTTCTTCAGTAATCTGTTACTTAGAAACGTTTGGTTTAAACTCCATGTGTTTGTGTTTCTTACAGTTTTCTTTTTTTCTTCTAATTAATATATAGTCTCATAGTGTTGTGGTCAGAGAAGATACTTGATACAATTTCAGTTTTGTTAATTTTACTGAGGTTTGATTTGGGACCCAAGATGTGGTCTATCCTGGAGAATGTTCCCTGTGCACTTGAGAAGAAAGTGTATTCCTCTCTATTTGGATGGTATGTTCTGAAGGTATCAATGAGATTCATCTCATCTCATGTGTCATTTAAGACATGTGTTTCTACATTACTTTTCTGTTTTGATAATCTGTCCATTGGTGTGAGTGGGGTGTTAAAGTCGACTATGGTTGTTTTACTGTCAGTTTCTCTTTTGATGTCTGTTAGTGTTTGTCTTCTGTATTGAGGTGCTCCTATGTTGGGGGCAAACATGTTTACAATTGCTGTGTCTTCATCTTGTATTGATCCCTTCATCACTGTGTAGTGTCCTTCCTTATTTATTGTAATCTTCTTTAGTTTAAGGTATGATATGAGGATTGCTATTCTATCTTTCTTTTGATTGCCATTTGTATTGCAAATATTTTCCACCCTATCACATTCAGCCTATATGTGTCTTTAGGTCTGAAGTGGGTTTTTTGTAGACAGCATCGACATGGGTCTTTTTCTTTTAAGTTAATGTATTTATTTTAATTAGAGTTTAATACTTACTTTGCAGTATTGTGGTGATTTTTGCCATATATTGAGTTGAATCAGCCATGGGTGTACATGTCTTCCCCATCCTGAAACCCCTAACACTTCTCTCCCCATCCCATCCCTCAGGATTTTCCCAGTGCACTGGCTTTGATTGCCCTATGTCATGCATCAAATTTGGACAGGGGATCTATTTCACATTTGTAATATACATGTTTTGATGCTAGTCTCTCAAATCATCTCACCATGGCCTTGTCCCACGGAGTCCAAAAGTCTCTTCTTTATATCTGTGTCTCTTTTGCTGCCTCGCATATGTGGTCATCATTACCATCTTTCTAGTTGCCATATATATGCATTAATATACTCTATGGGTGTTTTTCCTTCTGACATACTTCACTCTGTATAATAGGCTCCAGGTTCATCCACCTCATTAGAAGTGATTCAAATACATTCTTTTTAATAGCTGAGTCATATGTATCATGGTTTTCTTTTCCATGTGTATGCTGAAGGAAATCTATGTTGCTTCTATATCCTAGCTATTATAAACAGTGCTGTGATGAGCATTGGGGTACAGGTGTCTTTTTCAGATCTGGTTTCCTCAGTGTATTTGCCCAGCAGTGGGATTTCTAGGTTGTACGGCAATACTATTTCCAGTTTTTTAAGGAATCCCCACACTGTTCTCCATAGTGGCTGTTCTAGTTTGCATTTCCACCAACAGTGTAAGAGGGTTCCCTTGCTCTGCATCTTCTCCAGCATTTATTGTTTATAGGCTTTTTGATAGCAGCCATTCTAACCAGGAGAAGATGATCCCTCATTGTGGTTATGATTTGCATTTCTCTGATAATGAGTCATGTTGAGCATATTTTCATGTGTTTGTTAGCCATTTGTATGTCTTCTTTGGAGAAAAATCTCTTCAGTTCTTTGTCCCATTTTTTGACTGGGTCATTTATTTTTCTGGTGTGGAGCTGCTTGTACATTTTTTAGATTAATTCTTTGTCAGTTGCTTCATTTGCTATTATTTTCTCCCATTCTGAAAGCTGTCTTTTCACTTTGCTCATAGTTTCCTTCATTGTACAAAAGCTTTTAAGTTTAATTAGGTCCAGTTTGCTTAATTTTGCTTGTATTTCAATTACTGTGGAAGGTGTGTCATAGAAGATCCTACTGTGATTTATGTAAGGGAGTGTTTTGAATATGTTCTCCTCTAGGAATTTTATAGTTTCTAGTACTGCATTTGAATCTTTTCTCCATTTTGAGTTTATTTTTGTGTATGGTGTTAGAAAGTGTTCTAGTTTCCTTCTTTTACATTTGGTAGACCCGTTCTCCCATCACCACTTGTTAAAGAGATTGTCTTTTCTCCATTGTATATTTTTGCATCAAGATATGCAAAAGATATGGTATCCATGGGTGCATGGATTTATCTCTGGGCTTTCTATTTTGTTCCATTGATCTATATTTCTGTCTTTGTGCCAGTACCATACTGTCTTGATCACTGTAGCTTCGTAGTATAGTCTGAAGGCAGGCAGATTGATTCCTCCTCTTCCATTCTTCTTTCTCAAGATTGCTTTGGCTATTCGAGGTTTTCTGCATTTCAGTACACATTGTAAAATTATTCTCATTTTGTGAAAAATACCATTGATATCTTGATAGGGATTGCAATGACTCTGTAGATTGCTTTGGGTAGTATACTATGTTCACTGTATTGATTCTTCCTGTCCATGAACATGGTATATTTCTCCATCTATTTGTGTCATCTTTGATTTCTTTCCTCAGTGTTTTAATGTTTTCTATATATAGGTCTTTTGTTTCTTTAGGTAGTTTTATTCCTAAGTATTTCATTCTTTTCATTGCAATGCTGAAAGGGATTGTTTCTTAATTTTACTTTCTGTTTTCTCATTGTTAATGTATAGAAATGCAAGGGATTTCTGTGTATTAATTTTAATTCCTGCCAGTTTTCTATATTCATTGATTCGCTCTAGTAATTTTCTGGTGGTGTCTTTAGGGCTTTCCGTGTAGAGGATTATGTCATCTGCAAACAGTGAGAATTTTACTTCTTCTTTTCCAATTTGGATTCCCTTTAATGTTTTTCTTCTCTGATTGCTATGGCTAAAGCTTCCAAAACTATGTTGAATAGTAGAGGTGAGAGTGGGCACTCTTGTCTTGCTCCTAACTTTAGGAGAAATGGTTTAAATTTTTCTCCTTTGAGGATAAAGTTTGCTGTGGTTTTATCATACATGATTTTTTATTATGTTGAGTTGTGTTCATTCTATGCCTGCTTTCTGGAGTGGTTTTATCATAAATGCATGTTGAATTTTGTCAAAGGCTTTCTCTGCATCTATGGAGATAATCTTATGGTTTTTATCTTTCAGTTTGTTAATGCAATTTATCACATTGATTGATTTGCAAATATTGAAGAATCCTTGCATCCCTGGGATAAACCCACTTGGTCAAGATGTCTGACTGTTTGAATATGTTGATGGATTTGGTTTGCTAGAATTTGTGGAAAAATTTTCATCTATATTCATCAGTGATATTGGCCTGTAGCTTTCTTGGTTTGTGGCATCTTTGTCTGGTTTGGGGATTAGGCCAATGGGGGCCTCATAAAATGAGTTTGGGAGTTTACCTTGTGCAATTTTTTAGAAGAGTTTGAGTAGGATAGGTGTTAGCTCTTTAATTGTTTGGTAGAATTCACCTTTGAAGCCAACTGGTCCTGGGATTTTGTTTGTCTGAAGATTTTTTATTACAGTTTCAATTTCTGTGCTTTCGATAGGTCTGGTAAGATTTTCCATTTATTCCTGGTTCAGTTTTGGAAGGTTATACTTTCCTAAGAATTTGTCCATTCCTTTCAAACTGTCCATTTTATTTTAATATAGCAGCTGATAGTAGTCTCTTGTGATCCTTTGTATTTCTGTGTTGTCTGTTGTGATTTCTGCATTTTCATTTCTAATTTTGATTTGATTCTTCTCCCTTTCTTCCTGATGTGTCTGGCTAATGGTTTGTCTATTTTATTTATCTTCTCAAAGAACCAGATTTTAGTTTTGTTGATTTTTGCTATAGTCTGCTTCCCCCACTTCTTTCTTGCCTAGTTTTTATGATTTCTTTCCTTCTTCTAAATCTGGGGTTCTTTGTTTCTTTTTCTAGGTGCTTTAGGTGTCTCTTGTAGACAGCATGTATAGGGGTCTGCTTTTGTAACGATTGTACAATACTTCCTTTGTCATGTATCTATCCATTTGCCAATGCCTCTGTCCAATCATCAATTAACCTTTTTCCTTGGTGCATTTTCTGGTAAATTGCAGACATCAGTATGCCTCTCTGTAAGTATTTCAGCATGCCTTCCATTCAGTAGTGAGCCATGTTTGTTTACAGCAATTTTCTTTGGATATAAATTTACATACAATGAAATATACCAATCTTTCCTTTTCCCAGTCATGTTACATTTTAATTGAAGTATAGTTGATTTACAATGTTGTGTTCAGTTCAATTCAGTTCAGTCGCTCAGTAATGACTGACTCTTTGCAACCCTGTGAACCAGAGCATGCCAGGCCTCCCTGTCCATCAACAGCTCCCGGAGTTTACCCAAACTCATGTCCATTGAGTTAGTGATGCCATCCAACCATCTCATCCTCTGTCGTCCCCTTATCCTCCTGCTCTCAATCTTTCCCACCATCAGGGTCTTTACAAAGTAGTCAGCTCTTCACAACAGGTGGCCAAAGTGTTGGAGTTTCGGCTTCAACATCAGTCCTTCTAATGAACACTCAGGACTGATCTTCCTTAGGATGGACTGGTTGGATCTCCTTGCAGTACAAGGGACTCTCAAGAGTCTTCTCCAACACCACAGTTCAAAAGCATCAATTCTTCAGCGCTCAACTTTCTTTATAGTCCAACTCTCACATCCATACATGACTACTGGAAAAACCGTAGCCTTGACTAAATGGATCTTTGTTAACAAAGTAATGTCTCTGCTTTTTAATGTGCTGTCTAGGTTGGTCATAACCTTTTTTCCAAGGAGTAAGCGTCTTTTAATTTCATGGCTGTAGTGACCATCTGCAGTGATTTTGGAGTCCCCCAAAAGTAAAGTCAGACACTGTTTCTTCATCTACTTGCCATGAAGTGATGGGACCAGATGCCATGATCTTAGTTTTCTAAATGTTGAGCTTTAAGCCAACTTTTCACTGTCCTTTTTCACTTTCATCAAGAGGCTCTTTAGCTCTTCTTCATTTTCTGCCATAAGGGTGGTGTCATCTGCATATCTGAGTTTATTGATATTTCTCCTGGCAGTCATGACTCCAGATTGTGCTTGTTCTAGCCCAGCATTTCTCATGATGTACTCTGCATATAAGTAAAATATGCAGGGTGACAGTGTAAAGCCTTGAAGTACCCCTTTCTGATTTGCAACCAGTCTGTTGTTCCATGTCCAGTTCTAACTGTTGCTTTTTGAACTTGCATACAAGTTTCTCAAGAGGCAGGTCAGGTGGTCTGGTATTCCCGTCTCATTCAGAATTTTCCAGTTTATTGTGATCCACATAGTCAAAGGCCTTGACATAGTCAATAAAGCAGAAATATATGTTTCTCTGGACTCTCTTGCTTTTTTGATGATCCAGTGGGTGTTGGCAATTTGATCTCTGGTTCCTCTGCCTTTTCTAAAACCAGCTTGAACATCTGGAAGTTCACAGTTCACACATTGCTGAAGCCTGACTTGGAGAACTTTGAGCATTACTTTACTAACATGTGAGATGAGTGTAATTGTGCGGTAGTTTAAGCATTCTTTGGCATTGCCTTTCTTTGGGATTGGAATGAAAACTGACCTTTTCCTGTCCTCTGGCCACTGCTGAGTTTTCTCAGTTTGCTGACATATTGAGTGAAGCACTTTCACAGCATCATCTTTTAGGATTTGAAATAGTTCAACTGGAATTCCATCACCCCCACTAGCTTTGTTCACAGTGATGCTTCCTAAGGCCCACTTGACTTCAGATTCCAGGATGTCTGGCTCTAGGATAGTGATCACACCATCGTGATTATCTGGGTTGTGTAGAGCTTGTTTGTAGATTTCTTCTGTGTATTCTTGCCATCTCTTCTTAGTATCTTCTGCTTTTGTTAGGTTCATACAATTTCTGTCCTTTATTGACCCCATTTTGCATGAAATATTCCCTTGGTATCTCTCATTTTCTTGAAGAAATCTCTATTCTTTCCCATTGTATTGTTTTCCTCTATTTCTTTGCCTTGATCACTGAGGAAGGCTTTCTTATCTCTCCTTGCTATTCTTTGGAAATCTACATTCAAATGGGTATATCTTTCCTTTTCTCTTTTGCTTTTAGCTTCTCTTCTTTTCACAGCTATTTGTAAGTCCTCCTCAGGAGCCATTTTGCTTTTTTTGCAGCTCTTTTTCTTGGGGGTGGTGTTGCTCCCTGCCTCCTGTACAATGTCACAAACCTCCATCCATAGTTCATCAGGCACTCTGTCTATCAGATCTAGTCCCTTAAATCTATTTCTCATTTCCACTGTATAATCATAAAGGATTTGATTTAGGTCATACCTGAATGGTCTAGTGGTTTTCCCCACTTTCTTCAATTTAAGTCTGAATTTGGCAGTAAGGAGTTCCCTAGTGTTCATGACATTATTGACTGTGATCTGAGTCAAAGTCACCTTTCAGTGATGTTTTTGATGATTGTATAGAGCTTCTCCATATTTGGCTGCAGAGAACACAATCAGTCTGATTTCAGTGTTGATCATATGATGATGTTCACGTGTAGAGTCTTCTCTTGTGTTGTTGGAAGAGGGTGTTTGCATGACCAGTGTGTTCTCTTGGGAAAACTATTAGCCTTTGCCCTGCTTCATTCTGTACTCCAAGGCCAAATCTCCCTGTTACTCCAGGTGTTTCTTGACTTCCTACTGTTGCATTCCAGTCTCCTATCATGAAAAGGATATCTGTTTAGGGTGTTAGTTGTAAAAGGTCTTGCAGTTCTTCATAGTACCATTGAAATTCAGCTTCTTCAGTGTTACTTGTCAGGGCATAGACTTGAATTACTGTGATATTAAATGGTTTGCCTTGAAAACAAAGAAAGATCATTCTGTCGTTTTTGAGATTGCGTCCAAGTACTGCATTTCAGACTCTTTTGTTGACTATGATGGCTACTCCATTTCTTCTAAGGGATTCTTGCCCACAGTAGTAGATTTAATGGTCATCTTATTTAAATTCACCCATTCTGGTCCATCTGTGTTCGCTGATTCCTAGAATGTTGACGTTCACTCTTGCCATCTCCTGTTTGACCACTTCCAAATTGGCTTGATTCATGGACCTATCATTTTCCAGGTTGCTATGCAATATTTTTCTTTACAGCACTGAACCTTGCTTCTATTACCAGTCACATCCACACCTGTGTGTTGTTTTTGCTTTGGCTACATCCCTTCATTCTTTCTGGAGTTATTTCTCCATTGATCTCCAGTAGTATATCAGGCACCTACAGACCTGGGGAGTTCATCTTTCAGTGTCTTATATTTTTCCCTTTTCATACAGTTTATGAGGTTCTCAACACAAGAATACTGAAGTGGTTTTATATTTCCTTTCTGCTTTAAGCAAAGGGATTCAGTTATACACATGCTGCTGCTGCTGCTGCTAGGTCACTTCAGTCGTGTCCAACTCTTTGTGACCCCAGCCCTGGGATTCTCCAGGCATGTGTAAATATACATTGTGTGTGTATGTATGCATGTGTGTGTATGTATGTATATATATGTGTGTGTGTGTGTGTGTGTGTGTGTGTGTGTATCTGTTCTTTTATTTCATCTTTACTTTTTTTTCATTTGACTACACTTTTAACCAGATGGGATTGGTTCCCTGACCAGGGGTTGAACATGCATGCCCTGCAGTGGAAGTGTGGATTCTTAACCACTGAGCTGCCAGGAATGTCCCATATATATTCTTTTCCATCATGATTTATCATAGTATACTGAATATAGTTCTCTGTCCTTGACAGTAGGAACTTGTCAATCCATTCAGTATACTCTAGTTTATATCTCTTAACCCCAATCTCATACTCCATTGCTCCCCCAATTCTCTCAGCCTTGGAAACCACAAGTCTGTTCTCTATGTCCACGAGTGTGTTTCTGTTTCATACATGTACTCATTTGTGTTATATCTTAGATTCCACATTTAAGTGATATCGTTTGTTTTTTGTCTTTCTCTGTGTGCCTCACTTCAGTTAGTATGATTGTCTCTCAGTCCATGCATGTTGACTCAAATGGCCTTATTGTTGTAGCTGTACAGATTCTTGTACCATTTTAACCACACATAAAGGTATTCATCTGTGGTTATTTTCCAGGATATATTATGAAAACTTGTATATTATACCACTCTTGGAGTAGCATGTCCATTTTGAAGCTGTATTAGTATTTTATATGTTTATGTCAGTCAGTTCAGTTCAGTTGGTCAGTTGTGTCTGGCTCTTTGTGACCCCATGCACTGTAGGACACCAGGCTTCCCTATCCATCATCAACTCCTGGAGCCTGCTCATACTCATGTCCACCGAGTGGGTGATGCCATCCAAACATCTCATCCTCTGTCTTCCCTCTCACCTCCTGGCTTCAGTCTTTCCCAGCATTAGGGACTTTTCCAGTGAGTCAGTTCTTCCCATCAGTTGGCCAAATTATTGGAATTTCAGCTTCAGCATCAGTCCTTCCAATGAATATTCAGGACTGATTTCCTTTAGGATGGACATGTTTGATTTCCTTACAGTCCAAGGGACTCTCAATGAAGAGTCTTCTCCAGCACCACAATTCAAATGCATCAATTTTTCGGCACTCAGCTTTCTTCACAGTCCAAATGTCACACCCATACATGCCCCTGGAGAAACAATAGCCCTGACTAGACAGACCTTTGTTGGAAAAATAATGTCTCTGCTTCGTAATATGCTATCTAGGTTGGTCATAACTTTCCTTCCAAGGAGTAAGTGTCTTTTAATTTCATGGCTGCAGTGAACATCTGCAGTGATTTTGGAGCACCCCAAAATAAAGTCTGACACTGTTTCCACTGTTTCTACATCTATTTGCTATGGAGTGATGGGACCGGATGCCATGATCTTAGTTTTGAATGTTGAGCTTTAAGCCAACTTTTTCTCTCTCCTCTTTCACTTTCATCAAGAGGCTCTTTAGTTCTTCTTCACTTTCTGCAATAAGGGTGGTGTCATCTGCATATCTGAGGTTACTGGTAATTCTCCTGGCAATCTTGATTCCAGCTTGTGCTTCTAACATCCCAGCGTTTCTCTTCAGGTACTCTGCATATAAGTTAAAAAAGCAGGGTGACAATATACAGCCTTGACATACTCCTTTTCCTATTTGGAACCAGTCTGTTGTTCCATGTCCAGTTCTAACTGTTGCTTCCTGACCTGCATACAGGTTTCTCAAGAGGCAGGTCAGGTGGTCTGGTATTCCCATCTTCTTCAGAATTTTCCACAGTTTATTGTGATCCACACAGTCGAAGCCTTTGGCATAGTCTATAAAGCAGAAATAGATGTTTTTCTGGAACTCTCTTGCTTTTTCAATGATCCAATAGATATTGGCAGTTTGATCTCTGGTTCCTCTGCCTTTTCTAAAACCAGCTTGAACATCTGGAAGTTCTTGGTTCATGTATTGCTGACGCCTGTCTTGGAGAATTTTGAGCATTACCTTACTAGCGTGTGAGGTGAGTGCAATTGTGTGGTAGTTTGAGCTTTCTTTGGGATTGCCTTTCTTAGGTATTGGAATGAAAACTGACCTTTTCCAGTCCTCTGGCCATTGCTGAGTTTTCTCAATTTGCTGGCATATTGAGTGCAGCACTTTGACAGCATCATCTTTCAGGATTTTATATAGCTCAACTGGAATTCCATCACATCCACTAGCTTTGTTCATAGTGATGCCTTCTAAGGCCCACTTGACTTCACATTCCAGGATGTCTGGCTCTAGGTGAGTGATCAGACCATTGTGATTATCTGGGCCATGAAGATCTTTTTCGTACAGTTCTTCTGTGTATTCTTGCTACCTCTTCTTAAAATCTTCTTCCTCTGTTAGGTCCATACCATTTCTGTCCTTTATTGAGCCCATTTTTGCATGAAATGTTCCCTGGCTATGTCTAATTTTCTTGAAGAGATCTCTAGTCTTACCCATTCTATTGTTTTCCTCTATTTCTTTGCATTGATAGCTGAGGAAGGCTTTCTTATCTCTCCTGGATATTCTTTTGAACTCTGCATTCAACTGGGAATATCTTTCATTTTTTCCTTTGCTTTTTGCTTCTCTTCATTTCACAGCTATTTGTAAGGCCTCCTCAGACGACCATTTTGCCGTTTTGCATTTCTTTTCCATAGGGATGGTTTTGATCCCTGTCTCCTGTACGTCACAAACATCCATCCATAGTTCATTAGGCTCTCTGTCTATCAGATCTAGTCCTTTAAATCTATTTCTCACTTCCACTGTATAGTCATAAGGGATTTGATTTAGGTCATACCTGAATGGTCTAGTGGTTATCCCTACTTTCTTCAGTTTAAGTCTGAATTTGGCAATAAGGAGTTCATGATCTGAGCCACAGTC
>SNSB01090119.1:60075-96654 GCA_012922965.1 Capreolus pygargus | reverse complement strand
AGTATCCTATCATTTTGCCTTCTCATACTGTTCATGGGGTTCTCAAGGCAAGAATACTGAAGTGGTTTGCCATTCCCTTCTCCAGTGGACCACATTCTGTTAGACCTCTGCACCATGACCTGACTGTCTTGGGTGGCCCCACACAACATGGCTTATTTTCATTGAGTTAGACACGACTGTGGTCCTATGATCAGATTGCCTAGTTTTCTGTGACTTTGGTTTTAGTGTGTCTGCCCTCTGATGCCCTCTCGCAACACCTACCATCTTACTTGTGTTTCTCTTACCTTGGACGTGGGGTATATCTTCATGGCTGCTCCAGCAAAGCACAGCCACTGCTCCTTACCTTGGAGGAGGGGTGTCTTCTCAAGGCCACCCCTCCTGACTTTGAACATGGAGTAGTTCCTCTCGGCCCTCCTGCACCTGCACAGCAGCTGCTCCTTTGAGATGGGGTAGCTCCTCTCGGGCGGGGCCCCTGACCTCCGGGGTTGGGTAGCTCCTGTCGGCCACCACCCCTGACCTCGGGCATGGGGAAGCTCCTCTCAGCTGCTGCTCCTGTGCTGTTGCAGCCTGGTGCTTTTGGTCGCTACCCCTGACTTTGGGCAAGGGGTAGCTCCTCATGGCCTTGCTTCTGCGTAGTCAGTGCTAACTTCAGGGTTTTAATCTGTTGCACCTGTCACTTCCAGAGCAGTTCCCTCTTTGTTTATTTTGGCTCCCTCTGTTTGCAAGTCTATTCAGTGTCTAATTTCCACCTTGACACAAGGGGGCAAAGGTGGTCACTTAGTTAGGCTTGCTTATTCAGTTGTACTGTGGGAGGGAGATCAGTTCAGTTCATTTCAGTTGCTCAGTCATGTCCTAGTCTTTGCGACCCCATGGACTGCAGCATGCCAAGGACTCCCTGTCCATCACCAGCTCCTGGAGTTTACTCAAACTCATGTCCATTGAGTCTGTGATGCCATCCAACCATCTCATCCTCTGTCAGCCCCTACTGCTCCTGCCTTCAGTCTTTCCAGTATCAAGGTCTTTTCAGATGAGTCACTTATTTGTATCAGGTTGCCAAAGTATTGAAGTTTCAGTTTCAACATCAGTCCTTCCAATGAATATTCAGAACTGATTTCCTATAGGATGAACTAGATGGAACTCCTTGTAGCCCAAGGGACTCTCAAGAGTCTTCTCCAACACCACAGTACAAAAGCAACAATTCTTCAATGCTTAGCTTGCTTTATAGTCCAACATGCACATCCATACATGACTACTGGAAAAATCATAGCTTTGACTTTACAGATCTTTGTCTGTAAAAGAATATCTCTGCTTTTTAACATGCTTTCTATGTTAGTTATAGCTTTTCTTCCAAGGAGTAAGCATCTTTTAATTTCATGGCTGCAGTCACCATCTGCAATGATTTTGGAGCCCAAGAAAATAGTCTCTCACTGCTTCTGTTGTTTCCCCATCTACTTGCCATGAAGTGATGGGATCGGATGCCATGATCTCAGTTATTTGAATGTTGAGTTTGAAGTCAACTTTTTCACTCTCCTGTTTCACTTTCATCAAGAGGCTCTTTAGTTCTGTGCTTTCTGCCATAAGAGTGGTGTCCATCTACATACCTAAGGTTATTGATATTTTCCCAGCAATTTTGATTCCATCTTTTGAGTCATACTGCCCAGCATTTCACATGATGTACTCTGCATATAAGTTAAATAAGCAGTGTGACAATTTACAGCCTTGACACATTCCTTTCCCTATTTTGAACCAATCCATTGTTCCATGTCTAGTTCTAACTGTTGCCTCTTGACCTGCATACAGATTTCTCAAGAGGCAGGTACAGTGGTCTGGTATTCCCATCCCTTTGAGAATTTTCCACAGTTTGTTGTGATCCATGCAGTCAGAATCTTTGGTGTAGTCAGTAAAGTAGGAGTAGATGTTTTTTCTGGAATTCTTTTGCTTTTTCTATGATCCAGTGGATGTTGGCAGTTTGATGTCTGCTTCCTCTGCCTTCACCTTGAACAGCTGGAAGTTCTTGGTTCGCATACTCTTGACTGTGGCCCGCGTGAGCTCTAGCCTGTGGTCTTCTGTCCAGTGTGTGTGCAGGGCCCCGCCTCACCCTGAGGACAGGGAATGGACAGCCGTGCATGGGCCTCTGACCTGGGGAAGGCTACCCGCATGCACAGCCCTGGGGCTGGGTCTCTCCTGTCCCTTGTGTGTGTGGTGGAGCAGGGCAGCTGCAGACAGGGATGGCTGGTGGCTGCCGTCCACCATTGCAGAGTCTTGTGCCTTCATGCAGGTGGGGTCTTGGCATCCTCTGGACCCTTTGTTTGGAAATGGCAGCTGTGTGAGGGATGCTTGGGCAGGCTATATGTCCCGGAGGAGGCGGGGCATGGCGGGGCATTGAGCTCACAGCAGGACTGTGGGGGTCAGCGGGACAGAACAGCATACATCTTCCACTCCAGTCCTTCAGCTCTGGAGCGAGTCAGCCACTCCAGGGTGTATATCTGCACATGTCCATTCAGTAGCCTCCTCCATTTTACTTACTTACTCTGTTTCAAGTTTTGGTGAAGAGGTCTCAAGTATGAGTATGTTCACTTCAGTGAGCTGGCAGTGTGTATGCACATGGGGGGACCGTGGGTGTGTCTGAAACCTCCTGCTGTTGAGAGTTAGCCCACAGCATGTAGGGTGTGCTGCTCTGCTCTCTGAGGGGCCTGTGAGTGGAGGGCAGCAGCTATTGACACGACCTTGCCTGATCTCTGCTTCTAGATCTTGCAGTCCCTCTTGGTGCCGATGAAGACGCTGGAGCAGCAGGTGAACCAAGGCCAGCAGGGCCCCTTGAGCATGGTGCTGCTCAGCCAGGTGAAGGTGGCCCTGGAGCCAGCCCCAGCCCCACACCCCATCCTGCACCTGCAGCCCCAGCAGCTCCTGCAGTTCCAGCAGTGGCGCCTGGTGCAGCAGCCCTGCTCTCCACCCCCACTGTACCCATTCCAGGCACCACAGGCCCACCTGCACCAGTTCCCCCAGCAGCCCCAGCTGCCCCTGCAGCAGCAGCTCACCCACTTGCCACAGCAGATGCAGTCGACGCCAATGGCACAGCCACCCGGCCAGCCAGCCCAGGCCCTGAAGACCCCGCTGCCCAGGCGCAGGCTCAGCCCCCGCTGTTTGGACATGACCCAGCAGTGGAGAGTTAGTAATATGCATCTCTGTCTTTCCCTCTCCTGAAACCCTTGTACCTTTTCTGAGAACATTTGAGGGCAGGCTAAGGATTCATGTCAGGGTAATACTTAGAAAATAGGAGCTATAGTTAGGAATTGTTAGGTTTCTCTGGTGTTTTGGGCCTCTGTCCCTACCCTGAAGTGAACACCGGTGTCCTTGGAATGGTGGGCTGTCTCAAGGACCACTCAGAGCACTTGGCACCCAGACATAAACTCTGGTGGTTCCCAATTTTGAATCATGTAATATTGGTGATCGAGCAACTCCCTTTGTAGCAGCTGTATTTGTAGGACCTTTTGCAGAGGTCTCAGACTACTGGTGGAGACATCATGGGAAAGCATGATTAACTTCATAAATTCACATCAAACTCTGAACTTTTTCATGTTTTGTGCACACATTCACAGAATGGGGGTTCTAATTCATTTTCCTTGTATAATTTTGTTCTAGTCCCAGAAGAAGGCTTCTTACTGGGATGTGTGTTTGCAATCGTGGATTATCCAGAGCAGATGTCTGACAGGCAGCTGCTGGCCACCTGGAAAAGGGTGAGGTCACTGAGATACATGTACCTGTGCACACACATACACTTGTACCTACACCTATAACCACTGGGTTGGCCAAGAAGCTCATTAGTTTTTACTGTAAGATGGCTCTGATAGCACTAATTGACTTTAACTTCAGGCAAAACAATTTTGTTAGATTGTTCTGTGTCAGCTGTCTTACCAATGTGCATTCTTTTAAACAGTTATCAAAATTGGTGAATTTCTGTGTAGCCATTTTAATATTGAAGATGAAAGAAAAAAATGAATATTTCAGGCATATTATGCTTAATTAATTAAAGAAAGGTAAAAACAACAACTGAAAAGAAGAAAATAGAGAGCTTTGTCCAGTGTATGGAGAAAGTGCTGTGACTGATCAAATGTGCCAGAAGTGGTTTGCAAAGTTTCCTGCTGGAGGTTTCTTGCTGGATGGTGCCCCTCAGCTGGTAGACCTGTTGAAGTTGATAGCGATCAAATCGAGATGTTAGCTGAGAATAGTCAACATTATACCACATGTGAGATAGCTGACATACTCAGAACATCCAAATCCATCACTGAGAATGAATTGTACCAGCTTGGCTGTGTTCATTACTTTGATGTTTGTGTTTCACAAAAGAGAAGCAAAAAAAGCCTTCCTGACTATTTTTCCACATGTAGTTCTCTACTGAAACATAACAAAAAATGTTTTGTTTTTCAAACAAATTGTGACCAGCAATGAAAAGATACTGTAAAATAATGAACAGAAGAGATCTGGGGCAAGTGAAATGAACTACCACCAACCACACCAAAGAAGATGGTATTGTGTACATGGAGGGAATGGAAGCGAGTCCTCTGTTGTGAGCTCCTGCTGGAAAAACAAATGATTAATTCCAACAGGTACTCCTCCTGATTAGACCATCTGAAAGCAGCCCTTGATGAAAAGCACCCGAAATTAACCAACAGAAAACTCACACTCTTCCATCAGGATAACTCAAGACCACATGTTTTGTTGATGTTTGATGACCAGGCAAAAACTGTTAGAGCTTGTCTGGAAAGTTCTGATTCATCCACCATATTCACCAAACATGGCACCTTTGAATTTCCATTTATTTTGGTCTTAACAAAATTCCCATACTGGAAAAAAAAATTGTCTGGAAGACTGTAAAAGGCACCTGGAACAGTTCTTTGCTCAGAAAGATAAAAAGTCTTGGGAAAATGTAATTATGAAGTTTCCTGAAAAATGGCAGACGGTAGTGGAACAAAACTGTGAATACCTTGTTCAGTAAAGTTCTTGGGGCAGATAAAAAATATGTCTTTTAGTTAAAAAAAAATCAAAGGAAGTTTTTTGCCAACCCAAGAAGTTCTCACCCTTTTGGTAACGGTGTTCCCCTCAGTGCCACACGACCGTGTAACCACTGCAATTGGGATACAGGACGGTATCAAAAAATTCAGAAATTCAGAAACTGAATTGAACTTCACCTTGCTTTGCTTTCTTTTTTCTTTTTAGCATAAAGTTTCTTAAAGGCAGTGCCTCTGGCCCCAGGGACCAGTTGGCGATGTCTGAAACCTTTCTCGCTATCCCAGCGGGGGAAGTGCTCATGGCACCTGGGGTGAGGGTCAGGGTGCAGCCATCCCCCTGAGATGTGGGATGCCCCACAGCTCAGATCAGCTGGTTTATCTAAAATGTCCACAGCACCCTGTCTTAGAGAGCATCTCACTCTTCCTCCAGAAGTTCAGATGAAATGGGGCTTAGAGTTCATTAATGCTGTGTAATGCTGGGTGGGAAAGCCCATAGATATAACTGATAGTTCATTCACACTTTGGGAAATACACTGTGTACATACGGGGTGGGTCTTGTGAAGTGCTGTCTGACTGGAGATCACAAGTCCCTCTTCCCCGGGCATGGGAGCTGACTGACTGTGGGTCTCATGTGTGTGCAGATCATCCAGACACATGGAGGAGCTGTGGACCCCACATTCTCTAGCCGCTGCACCCACCTGCTCTGTGAGAGTCAGGTCAGTGGGCTGTTCACACAGGTGAGGGCTCAGCTCTTCTGGGACTGGGGGGCTCTGAGAGACGCTGGGAGGGTCATGCTTGGAAAGGTCTTTCTCCCACCTCTGAAGACAGGAAACTGCTGCTCACTGGTTTCCATCCACCTTTGGCGTGTGGACACCTCTGGCCCCTGGCTTCTCTGTCTGTGAAGACTGGGGAGGAAAGGCAGGTTCCCAATGAGGGGGAGGTGGACACCGTCTGTCCCAGCAGGGCCACCAGAGCATGGAGCAACAGGAACAGGGTTGCTCGGAGCTGCTGACAGGCAGCTCCCCATCAGGGCGGCCTGCGCTTATCTCCTCAGGGCTCATTTCTGTTCTTCTCTGATGGGTTCTTGTTCATTGACTGACTGCCGTTAGTGTGTATGTGGTACATGGCCTCTGAGAAATGCCTGGTGAAGAGCACGTAGGGGTCATCCCACAGTTAACTTCAGGGGCAGTTACATTTTCATAACTCGCCGTGTTCTCATGGAGCAATTTGAATTCTGATGATTGGCAGTGTCATCTCTTTCCATGATTAAAGTCATTTCCTGGGCTGTCAGCTTTCCTCCCCGTGGTTGGCTCTTGTTCCTGAGTTTCAGGTTGTGTTCAAGTTAACCTGTGACACTGTTGTAGTTTATTAATTTAGTAAATTGAGTGCTAAGCTCCTGAAATTCCTATATTTATTGGACTTCCAGTAAAAATGACCTTGTAGTTACACAGCCTTACAATTCTGTATGTCACCTGCAGTAAAGCCCCCAACGACCAGCCCGTATTGTTGTGTTTGCAGGCGATAAAGGAGAGGAAGAGGTGCATCACGGCACACTGGCTGAACATGGTCCTGAAGAAGAGGAAGCTGGTGCCACCCCATCGGGCCCTGCACTTTCCACTGGCCTTCCCGCTGGGGGACAAGCCATGCTCCCAGCATGTAAGGCTCTCCCTGCCTCCCTGAACAGAATAAGCATATTGTTCCCTTCTCTGTCCCCCTGTAACAGTCACAGCTTACTGACATTTAACAGGTTCCCCCAAGTCTTTGACACTGTTTAATAAATGCCTACTCCCTGGTGGCTCCTGCCTGCAATGCAGGAGACCCGGGCTCAGTCCCTGGGTTGGGAAGATCCACTGGAGAAGGAAATGGCAACCCACTGCAGTATCCTTTTCTGGAAGATCCCATGGACAGAGGAACCTGGAGGGCTACAGTTCACAGGGTCGCAAAGAGTCAGACATGATTGAGCGACTTCACTTTCACTTTACAATTAAGCATCTGACACCAGAAGTGGCCACAGCTGGGCGGACATCATCTCTTGTCGGTTCTCCCTGTCAGATGAGCCCAAAACTGGGATCAGTAAGAAGAACTGACCAATATTCATAGGCTTAGTAAAGTAACTTCATTAACATGATCAGGACAGTGTCATGCTAACACAAGAAAGCATTCTCCATTTGGTATGTTTGCTTTCCGTCCCCCCTTGCTCTCTCATGTGCAGCATTGTCAGCAGTGACAGCATTCTCAGAGGTGATGTTGCCAAGTGCCCCTCAATGCCGGAGGAGGAATGGAAATACATGTGTCTGTAGTGCAACCAACAGGGAGAAGAAAGAGTCACACTAACTGGGTTAAACCATCATTACATTTTGACCTTACTGGACCTTCCTTTCCCCTCCAGATTATCTCCGTGACTGGGTTCGTCGACAGTGACAGGGATGACCTGAAGCTAATGGTGTACCTAGCAGGTGCCAAGTACACGGGCTACCTGTGCCGCAGCAACACCATCCTCATCTGCAGAGAGTAAACACAGCCACCACCACATCCACCCTCAGCCTGCTTGGCACCACTCTGGGTCCCTCAGTCAGCCAGGGTTCCATCTCTGCCTGCACAGGGCCTCTAAGAGTCCCTCAGTCAGCTGTGGTTCATGTCTTGGCCCACAAGGCACTGCTCTGGGTCCCTCAGCCAGGGTTCTGTCCTGGCCCCCATGGGGCCAGTCTGGGTCTCTCAGTCTGTCAGAGTTCCATGGTGGACATCAGAGTCTGTTGAAAGAATGGCAGTGATATTTGTCATAATGTTAGCAGAAGAATGAAATCATATGATTAAGGAGGCTGCAGTCAAATTAGGTGACAGTGGTGAGGTGAAAGCAGGGTGGGTGACAACCTCATGATCACATGGACACCTCCTTGCAGCCCGATCAGCTCTGCAGAACCATCCCTGCCATGTCCAGTGTGAGCAAGTGTAGGCTGGTGTGTGTTACCAGAAGTACAAATTTGAATACCGATAACTAATGAATGTGTTTTCTCTCCCCCGACCCCAACCAAAAAAGACCAACTGGTTTAAAGTACGAGAAAGCCAAAGAGTGGCAGATCCCGTGCGTGAATGTCAAGTGGCTGGGGGACATCCTGCTGGGGAACTTCGAGGCCCTGCAGCAGACACAGTATGGCTGCTACACCACCTTTGGCCTTCAGGACCCCTTCGCCCCGACCCCACACCTGGTGGTGAACCTTCTGGGTAAGCAGGCCAACTCCCTGTGGCCATGGGCTGGGGCTCCAGACACTGCTCTTGGCTTCAGGGTCACGTTGGTTTTTATCTCATCTCCTGTTTCCTCTCCATGCTGTCTCCCACTGAACTGAGCCCAGAAGTTTTGTTGGCTTGTATATTTGTTTGCTTTTTCTATGGACTCTCAGAAATGGAAGGAACACTAGAAAGCCTTTTGATCTTGTCTTTCAAGCCAACTCTCATTTAACTTGCTCTGTGAGAAACGGCACCCCCCGCCCCCTACTTTCTGCTGCGCAGATCCCGAGGAAGTCCCACTGCCCTGACTGTACACCAGATGGCGCTAACCCTGTTTACCCACCTGAGCGTCACTCCAGGAAGTGGTCACTCGAACGCTGCTTTAACATGTGCTCCCATGAAGGAGCCCATCCAGTTCTGGTCCTAAAGGTCTCAGTCGCAAGAAATTCCTTTCTGGTTTTGAGCCACAGCCAGCCTGCTTCCCTGGAACAGACCTGGCTATGATGTCCACTCTGAAGCTGTGGTGCAGACCCCAGGCCCTTCCTCGGTGGACACGTGTCCTTGAGGGCCCAGCTGGGCCGCAGCCCCGACATGCTGTGCTCTTCACAGTCAGTTTCTAGGATGCCAGACTACAGGGCTCCTGGAACTGTCAGGGGTTCAGCACATGCGGGTGGGTGGTGCCTGCCCTGGGCCACAGGCTGCTGGTTTGCTCAGGTTTGTCTCGTACGGAACACTCGGCCCCTGCCAGGCTTCCCTGTAAACTCAGGAATAGTCCTTACGGTCCCCTTGTTGGAGGCCATCACTCGAGCCACTGCGTGTCCAGGATGACCCACACCTGGAGAGGCTTCTCATTTCTGTTATTATTGATACACTTCCATTTTAATTTTTTTATTGGGATATGGTTGGTTTATAATGTTGTGCTAGTTTCAGGTGTGCAGCAAACTGAATCAGTCATATTTGTACATATATCTACTTTTTTAAAAGATTCTTTTCCCATGTAGCTATTACAGAGTATGGAGTAGAGTTCCCTGTGCTATACGGCAGGCCCTTATTTTTAACCTGTTTTATAATAGTGTGTGTGTGTGTGTGTGTGTGTGTGTGTGTGTGTGTGTGTGTGTGTATGTCCTGAAAGGTCTTTTATATTGATAAGGGCTCCTTTATGTACATAGTGTTTCTGAAAAGTAACCTGTTTCTCTCTTCAGATGCTTGGAGAGTTCCGTTGAAAGTGTCAGCAGAGTTGTTGATGGTATGTCAACTTAGTCACCTTACTTACTGTGTTACAAAGAAGTAGGGATATGTTTGTATCTGTAACTAATTCTTTTAGTAATTGGCCATCATGACCAATGAGGGCTGAATCTTCTCGCCTGTCATAAGCTGTTCAGTGCACCCTGTGTCTTTATCTTCTCCATTGATGATATTAGGAGTTACTCATTCACGTGACACATGTTAGCCCCATGACTTCTTCAGAGAGCTACGTGACTGCTTACATAACCGCAGAGAAGAATACAGGGAGACCCTGTGTTTCCGTGGGGTTTGGGAGGCGGGAACTGGGGCGCCAGAGTGTCTTCCCTGACCACAGTGCTTCCCTGTGGCGGTGGACTTCCAGGCCACTGGCTGGGGTCTCTGATGGGATGCCTTCAGGGTGGGCTGTTCTGCACTGGCGTGCCAGGGGTTGGTTGGTAGGCAGCGCTGGTAGGGCTGTCTTTCACTTGGGGGTGGTCATCTCCACCCTCATCTCAGATGGAGAGGTGGTTGCTCCCCATCGTAGAACATAAATGAGTGTGCTTGTGGAAGACAGTCTGCATTAGAGGCAAGGAACAGGTGAATGGGCAGCAGCTGCAGTGTGAGACTGGCTGTGGGGGCCTCTGGGGATATCGGCTCCCTAGCGGGCTCCACGTCTCCACAGGTCAGGGCCTCCAGCTGGTTTTAGGAGCATGGGCGCTGTGCCTGGGACACAGAGTGGCCGTCAGAGGCCTGCCTTCCCCTCCAGTGTCCTGTGACCCGACCGTCCTGCACCCTCATAGGGGAACCTCCGTCTTTCTGGAGGGGTGTAATTGCAATCATTGTGTTTTCCAGATTCCATTGACACATAAAATATTTGAAGTAAAAAGTGTTTTGAAAACTTCAAGGTTGAGGATTAAATCTATCACGACTGCTAGGAGAGGGGTGAAGACATCTTAAGAACTGTTGGGTCTGGTGAATAGAGAGGGTGGCCAGTGCCAGGGCCTCCCTGGACAGTTGCATGTGCCCATGGTCTCTGCCAGTTGTCCCTTGGGGAGTGTTTCTTGTGTGTGGTGAGATGGGTAAAAAGCACTCAGAAGCTGCTGTGTTACTGGGGTGGTTGACTAAGGTAAATCATCTGTTCATTACAGGGTGTAAGACTACCTCCCAAACCAAAGCAGAATGAAGTAACTAATATCCAGCCTTCTTCCAAAAGTGCCAGGTAGGAAGAATCACCTTGTTTTTTGTTTTTTTTTAATGGTTGATGATCTTTTACAGTCTGTTCTAGGAAATGGCGGCAGTTGGGGAAATTCCTAAGATTTTCACTTGGAAGGGCTTTCCAGGTGACACTAGTGGTTAGGAACCCGCCTGCTAATTCAGGTGGCATGAGACATGGGTTCAGTTCCTGGGTAGGGAAGATCCCCTGGGAGAAGGCATGGCTACTTACTCCAGTATTCTTGCCTGGAGAATCCCCATGGACAGAGGAGTCGGGCGGGCTACAGTCCATGGGGTGACAAAGAGTTGGACACTACTGAGTGACTAAACCACCAGGACTTGGAAGGATGTGCTGCTTGCATTGCAGCTGTACCATGACATCTCTCACTTCATCACTGGAGATAAATGGGGGATAGCCAGTGTCTTTTCCTTTCTTGTTAAAAAAAAGTCCAATCTTCTGTTTTATCTTTTTTCTATCTTGCCAGAACCCCCATTGTGTGAAACGAGCTGCTGTGGTGGGACAGGGGCAGGGGGACTGGAACCCGGCTCAAGGCATCCTCAGTGTGTGCCTGGGAGCCCACGTCCGACCCCTGACCCAGATCAGGATGGGGGATGGAGCCCCCTCTGTGGGGCTGGGGCAGGGGTGTTGTCAGACTTGTTCTGATCTCACCTGGTGGAGGTAAGCCAGTGGTTTAACTGGAACCAAGAGACCCTCTGAGCTGCACTGAGTGAGGGTCTTTGTCTCTTCCCTGTTCCTCAGTCCCCTCCTTCCAGTCCCCACAGCCACCCAGTCTGGGGATTGTTGGATTCTTTAGCAAAAGCCTAATGATGTGATTATATACATAATTAAAACACTACAGATTTTTTTTTAATTTCATAGACTGTCTCAAATATAAGCTAAAAATAGGGCTTGAACAAATTTAAGCAAAGAAGTTTAATATAGAGTGTGTGCTTGAGTCGACCAGCTTTGCTCTGCGTCAGAACTTCTGGGGTGAGATGGGGTCTGTGGGATACGGTGGGGAACTGGGGACCACAGAGGGCCCTGGAAGCCCTCCCTTCCACCCTCACAGACCCCCAGGGACAGTGCATGCTGGGGGGTGAGGGGTGGTGCCTGATCAGCCCTTCCCCTAAGGGTGCCAGGTGAGAGTCCTTTGGGGTGACTTTGTATAAATGGTGGGAAAGAAAGAGCAGGTGAGTCACTGCACTTTCTCTTTAAGAACAGAAAACCACACACAGGTAAAGCTCTCAGAGCTTCTTAACGCTGTTAAAATGTCTTGTTTGGTAAGGAACATATTAGGGAAGTAATAGCCATTCTCGTCTATGTGTGTTTCATAGAATTGAAGATATTCCACCCGCCTCCAAGAAGTTACCACCGGAACTGACCCCTTTTGCGCTTTTCACTGGATTTGAGTCTGTTCAAGTTCAAGAGTACATAAAGGTGAAATTTCCTTCTATTTTGCATAAAGATTTTTATGAATGTTCCTTTCTGTTTATATTTACTTTAGGATAGCAGTTTTATTAGGTTAACATGTAATCAGGAATATCATGCTGTAATGTTGTTCATCATATTTATTTATAAACTGCGTCATCATTACATCATTGCTTTCCCACCTCCTTCTTGCTGCTACTTCCTCCTTAGATGTGTTCTTTCTTGTTAGGATGACTCAGGTGAGGAGACCAAAAGTAGTCTTGTAATCAAACATTAGCAAAGCTGCACAAAAAACATTGTCATAAGGACATTAGTTTACAAGAGTAGCTCTGCCCCTTCAGGTTTCCTGAATGAACCCACCATCTTCTCAAGACTTGTTCTCTCTGGTGGGGCGGGCCCAGGGATCACAGGTATTTGTATTTATTTACCCGGATTAGGGAAATGTACATTGTCACGTCCAGTTTCCACTTTGCTCGCACGGTGGCGTAGGTCTGGCTTCACCGCTTTCACCATTTTGTGCGACCGAGAGCCCCATTCATGGTCTAGACAAGTCCTGGGCCGCAGGCGGGCGGGCGGCTCTGCAGACCAGATGGTTTCACCTCTGCTCTGTGTTCCTGGCCCCCAGAAGCTCCACATCCTGGGTGGGGAGGTCGCCGAGTCTGCACAGAAGTGCACCCACCTCATCGCCAGCAAGGTGAAGCGGACCGTCAAGTTCCTGATGGCCGTTTCCGTGGTGAAGCACATCGTCACCCCAGAGTGGCTGGAGGAGTGCTTCAAGTGCCAGAAGTTCATCGGTAAGTGGCCAAGCCACACCCTGTGCACTGGATGCCCAGGTAGGAGGGTTTCTTCCTTGAAATTTGTCTCCATTTTCATCCCAGCACACATCAAGTTCATTTTTTAACTCTGTGAATTTAAATGCATAAATAACAAAATATTTCATGTCCCAGGGAGGCATTTGATATCTTTGCATTTTACTGTGAGATAGGAAGGTTGTAATTGGGGAAGTACTGGGGAAGAGCTCTGTAGCCCTGCTTTGTTTCCCTGATGATACATACAGCCTGATACATTCTTGGAGGAGTCCCATGTAGTCAGCCCCAGTTGGGCATCCCTGCCCTCCCACCCCTGCAGCACACCGACCCCGCCTGGGCTCTGACAGCTTTAAGACTGGACACTTCCTATCATGGGGGAGGGGTATTTTGACATTTTGTATTTATATCTATATAGTTTGAGACACCAATTGTATAGGTTCTTTCTTTCTGGAATACACATGCCCTTTACACTGCTCTGGAAAGTTTGACTCTTGCCACAACTCCGACCAAGTTAATGTAACTCAACTTCTCCTCTTAGAAACCCAGGGTTGTTGTAGCTACTGTGTTCATTTCAGTGTCATCTCTCACCTTAAACACGGACTTTTTAGACATTCTTCTCTTCTTTCACCTAGTGTAGTGCCTTCTTTTTCTGCTGGTGGCTGATGGACTTGCATTTCTAGCAATTGTTAAATCTCAGTGCCTCCTGAGTGACCTGATAGAGACAGCAACTATGCTCTCTGAGCTGAGAATGGTTTTCTCGTTTTTAAGGCATTGTTAAAAAAGAGAAGGGCAAGTGACAGACCCACCATGTGGCCTGTCAGCCCTATAGCTTGTCCTCTGACTCAGCCTGATCCTGGACTGTTAGTTTGGTTATGGTGATGAAATGCTTTTCTGAATGAGATGTATTCATAAGAAGATGAAAACATTTTGTGATCTTTACTTTTTGAAAAATTAGGTATTATTTAAAAATTCTTAGATCCTCAAAATCTGGTAAAACCATTCTTTAAAAATTGATGTACTTATACGTGTATAAAAGGAACTTGTTTTTGGTACATCTGTAAAATGTGGCTAATCGACTCTCAGTTGGAGTCCAGTGGCTCTGAAGTCACTGGTTCTTGTGAGCACAAGCTGGCCATAAACCTGGTTCCCAGCCTGTCCCGTCCCTCCACGTGGGCACTCTTCACCTGCGTCTGGGTTGGAGTGCTCTGGCACCCCAACAGTGTGAAGTTACAGCTGAGGGGGAGGTGGGCAGCTGCCCAGGGATGAGAGGAGGGTCCATGGATGGCTTTCAGGACATTTGTTCCTAAAAGCTAAGAAACACTGATCCAGGAGAGAGGAAGAGTGTCTTTGGCCTGGCTGGCTGTTTTGGGGAGGAAAGTAAATGAAATATAATCTGGGAGACTTACTCATTCACAAGTTTCACAGGTGGATGCCAGCACATGGCTCACTGAGGCACCTGGAGCCAGTCACATGCAGTGTACCCCAGTCCAGGCACTTTCTGAGGCTGTACTGTCTTCCTTTTCAGACGAGCAGAACTACCTTCTCCGAGATGCAGAGGCTGAAGTGCTTTTCTCCTTCAGTTTGGAGGAGTCCTTGAGGAGGGCCTACGTTTCTCCACTTTTCAAGGTACGCCTGGACTGGAGCTCAGATCAGCTGCTGCAGCTGGGCAACCATGATGGAGCAGGCGGCTTGCATCCAGAGAGCTGGGCTCTCCCCACTCCCCCTGTGTAGTCAGGCCTCCTCTAGGGTGTGTTCCATGTCTAAGAGAATCGATATGGAGAGAGATGCATTACAAATAACCCAGGTTCAGAGAGTATGCTATGAATAGTGTGTAAGAGATTTACATTTTTATTTTTGCTTTTACCAACTTACATTAATACTATTCTCATAAAATGTATATTCATCTGGAAAATAGAGACCATTCTTGAGAAAATATTAACTGAATATGTGTCATAATTCTTGATTACAGTGTTTAAATGTTTCTAAGATAAAACAGTTTGGAAAAAATTTTTTGTATCAAACAGTGGCTTAGTAGATTAATAGAGGCAGGTTTTTTGTTTGTTTGTTTTGCTCTTAAGGAGCCAACTTAGGAATCCAAAGAGATTTTCCATACTGAGTTAAGTGTACATTACCTAAAATAGCCTGTGTTTTTCTAAATGTTTGAGGAGTTTAAAACAAAATTGTACTTTTGATACATTTAAGAGTAAGGGTGCACATGTCTTCTTTCATTTCAATGTATGACAAAATTCACTACAAAAAAAAAAGACTCCTTGAAAAAAAATAAATAAATAAATTAAAAAAAGAGTAAAAAAAAGAAAAAAAGAGTAAGGGTGTTAGAAAATTTTAACCATCACAATCATTTTGTGCTCCATTTGAGCTTTAGAAATTGTGAAAAATGTTCTTATTCTTGCTCTTATCACAGAATACTTCATGTCTACAGGAATTAAAGTTGTAGCCACTTTTTAATAATTATAGTTCACACTATAGTTCACACCTAGCTTATGAGAGTGCTTATTCTGAAATTCCTTATCTGGGTTCCACCAGGCCCACTTGAGTTTGGGGACTAGGGGGGTCTAGTACCGTGTAGCTCCATGAAATTAGTCATTTTGTCGAAATTCTTGGGTAGAATGAGAAATTATGCACACTGAAGATTCAGTTTGAAACCAGTACACGTATTTTCACTTTTAGGCGAAATACTTTTACATCACTCCTGGGATCTGCCCAAGTCTGTCAACCATGAAAGCGATTGTGGAATGTGCAGGAGGTGAAGTGTTGTCTAAACAACCGTCTATCAGGAAACTCATGGAACATAAACAGCATAAGGTGCACAGAAGTGAAACACTGTTGAATGCATCAGTGTCATGTATGAGGCTCAGTAACCAAGAATCTGCTTTTCTTTTCCCTAGAGTTCATCAGAAATAATTTTAATAGCCTGTGAAAATGACCTTCACTTGTGTCAAGAGTATTTTGCCAGAGGAATAGGTATGTTCATTGCTCTGCTGTGTGTTGGTGTGCATGGGTGTGGGCAGGTGCGTCTGTTTGACAGGTTTTGTCTTTGTTCCTTGCAGATGTTCACGATGCAGAGTTTGTTCTCACTGGAGTGCTCACTCAGACAGTGGACTATGAGTCATATCCTTTCAGAAGGCAGTGGGTGGGCCCCTCTCATCTTTAGTGTCAGAGCTGCATGCGCTCCGTGAGCCCACAGGTCAGGGCACTACTGCCAGGGTTAGTGATAGAACCACTGAGAGGCCCATTGAATTTCATAGGCTGTTCTAGAGTAGGTGCTCTTACATCTCTCCAGGCTCCTTCCCACCCTACATGTTTAGATCTGAATGCTCGTTCTGCGCTGCTTTTCCTTGTGGAAGGAAGACTTGGTGTAAAGCTTACCTGAGCAATCTGCGGGTGACCTCTTGGGCCTCTCCTCACGTCTGCAGCCTGAAAGCAGCCACGTCACTCTGCCGCAGGTGGTGGCCTGTGCTGCAGGGCCTGGTATGTGCCCTGCACACGAAGGGAGGGGCTGGTTTTCTGTGGTGGGGCTTAAGGCACCTGGGGCTCTTAATCTGAACTCGGGGACTTTGTTGGGTGTTGACACTGGTCCACACTGCTGTGGGAACTTGTTTTCCTCAACACGCCTACATATAAATTTAACTGATGCACCTGGGCTGGTGCCAGTAGCAGTGTGGGCTTGCCCTCGGCCCTGCTCCCTCAGATGCCCTTGTTGTTCAGCTGCTTTCTTTGAGACAAGCGTTTTGATGCAGGAAGACAAATATATTAAACATGTTGCATCTTATTAATATGTGTAATTTTATTCTGAGGAAACATAAATCATATTTTGTATTATATGACTTTTAAGAGTGCACTTTGGTTTTATGATTCATTTGTCAGGTTTTTAAATGTTTTCACAACACTGTTAATGGAACTTTAGCTGAAAATAAAATGATGCAAATAAAGACCTTGCTATCTCTAAATTATGGATGTTAAAGATTTGAAACGTTTTGTACTTTTATTTTTCTTATACTCTTTTCTTTTATACCGAAAATTTCCCCACATTTTAAATTAATGTACTTTTGGATTTTACTTAGAATTGAGTGTTCCTTTATTGTGACATATTTTCTGTATAGTTTATAGGGTTTTCATTAAGCTGGACCACATTTTAAGTAATTTCCAGGCAAAATATTTTCTAATAGAATTTTTTCCTGTGGAAGTAATTTCTGGAAGGTAGCCATTTTCTATCAAGGTGAGACATAGACCCCTGAGCAGAGCTATGTTCAGAACATTAGCAGTTATTACCACAGGCATGGACCAGCCAGAGTCATTAAAACCACAGAAACCCATATCTTTGTTCCAGATATGGTTCTAATACACTTCCTGTCGGGTTGTAAGTACAAAAATGTAAGTGGAGACCATCGTCTTACCAGTGACTACTGACATATGAGTGTGTTTAATATACTACAGGTATTAGTATACTCAAGACCAGTGCTGTCACAGAGGTTCAGCCCTGCCCCGATGTCACCGCCCATCAGTGTGCTCCTCAGACACTGAATTTGCCTCCACGGCAACTGCTGAGGTGTTTTCCTAAAGGGAGCTGTAATTGGCTCCAGTCTGTTCTCCAGTTGTGTAATCTCTGCAGTTTAATTCCCGAACGCAGTTTAGGTGGAGCACGTGCATTAAACACGTTAGGACTTCCACGTCACAGGAGTTGTCAGCATTGCCGTGAGGCTCAGGCATCGCTTAGTTACGTGGGATGTCCTCCCAGTTCTGACCTGGAGCCACATGGAGTTAGTCCTGCAAATCACCACTCAGTGTCACAGTTGTGAAGTGAGGCTCCATATGTGTGACCTCACCTGTGCTCTAGGCCCTGAACTGTGGTGACTTTCCCGTGACCCATCTCTTACCATGTGGGCACTGTTAAGTCTCTCAGCACACATGGATGACTGACACTGATGGTCTCCTAGAAACATCAATCTATAAAACTCTTTAAAACACGCCCAGTTGGCACTTGTGTCTTTAACAGACTATCTCACAATGTGTGTCCTTTTTAGTTCCTACTTTTGTACCTAAGCAAACAAACCTACCTATAGAACTGACTGTCTTCTCATGAACCACAAGTGGAATGAATGTTAATGTGAATAAATTTAGTAACAGTAAGGTCCTGAAAGTACAGAGGAGTTTCATGAGTTGACACAAAATGTTGATTGCATTCTTATACCCTTGAAGAAAAGTGAACATGATAATGGCATAAAAGCCTCTGGGTAGAGTCTATGCATCTGTTTAGTCTTCAGTGAAGAAATGGATTTGTTTAAGCACCATGCAAGTCTGACTGACTTGATTAACCTTTCAGTGAGTGTTTTTTCAAGAGCTGCCAAGAAATACTCCTTAAAAACTCCAAGGCCTTCACAGCTGCTGAACAGTGACTTGGAGGATCAGAGGACATTACATATGAAGATTTAAGAAAAAGATAAAGTAAATCAACTTGTTAGGTCAATTAGGTTATAAAATTATTTCTCATAAGAAAGGAAGTCTTTTTGTCCTGTTGTTTGGTCTGACTCAAGATTTAGTAGAAGTATAATGTTGACACATATCTTATTTTAAAGTTTCTAGTAGCCACAATAAAAATGCTCTTAGATTTTAGTTTCTACACATATCCAAAGTGTTATTTCATTAGTAAGTAATATATTTTAAATTTTTAAAAAATATTTCAGATTTCACACCACTTACAGTTCAAGAAGTAGATTTACATACCCAAGTTATTTTAAGTATAGGGCTTTTTTTAAAGTTAACATTAACTATGATTGATGGTTGAGCCCATCTTTCACACCAAGCATATTTCCAGTGCACAGTGAGCTGGTGTGGCCGGTCTCCACTGTCTTACTTTGCAAATGGGTTGGAGAAACAGGGATGCCACTGAAGATGGCACACCTGGTATTGGAACAAGAGCAGGATCATATCATACCTCTGTGTAGACAAGTATGAGACTTTGAATCCAGATGGCAGAAGGACATGGAACTCACCTCCTCCCACAAATACATCTGCAAATGGGACAGTTCTCACAATACCTCCTGGTGGGAAATCTCAGGCACCAAAGAGCACTAGAAAGATCTCCATGTAACACAGTAGGATGAAAGGTGGGATTAAAAAGGGAAGAAGAACGGGCCTGGCACCCTGGGAAGAAGTTCTGATAGAGGACAGGTTCCGGCCCCCTGGATAGGCCTTCTCCAAAGGGGAGACCAGCTGGGACAGAAAGGGGGTCTTCAGAGACTCAGAAGAGCACGTAGCAGGCAGAGCAGAGATCCCAGGAGAGTGGCTCTGTGCTACTGTCTCCAGCCTGAGACGTGTGCCTGCTGGTTTGAAAGGGCAGGCCCAAGGAGAGGACTGTGGTTGGCTGCAAGAAGAGCCTGAAGGGCTGGATTCTGGCACAGCCACACAACGGGGGTAGCATGGAAGATGCCCCATCCATTGTAGAAGCAAAGACCCGAAGTTAAGGGGTGTGTGAAGGGCAGAGTGGGACGCCCATTAGGCTCTACCTCTCTCATCCAGCACAGCACTGGCTCCACGAGCTCTGGGAGCACTCCAGCACCAGCAGGGCCCTCACCCGCAGAGGAACAGCTGAAATGGGCCTCCTGTGGCTGTGCCAAGGGCTCATCTCTACCACTGCCTCTGGTTCTGTCCAAGTGGCACATTCAGAACACGCAAGTGGACAGTGGGGGCTCCGTGGCTGGGACAGGTTGGGCCAAGCAGCTGTGGGCTTTCTGGGTGCACATGGGGGTCGGGGCAGGCCTGAGCTGCTCCCTGCATCCATGGCAGGTCCAGGTGCACAAGTGCTGATTCCAGATGATCTACACCAGTGACTCTGTGAACACAGAACCTGAAGGCCACCAGGGACTCCTAACTGCACCCCCACAGAGGAAGGGGTCCCAGCAGATGTAAACAAAGACAGAAAAACAGAATGGACTTGAAGGGCCGGGAGGGAGCCTGAGGGCATGTGGGTGGGGGTGCTAGGCAGGCACGTGGGGGAGGGGGTTCCTATAACCTGGGTGCTTGCATTCGGTTTGAGCCTTTGGAAAGGAAAAACACAAGATGCTGATGCCTGCCTGGCAGGCAAGCTGAGGAACTGAGAGCTTGCACATTCTCCTTGTCCATCCTCCTGGTTTGTCCTAACAGGTGTGGGAACTAGCCCTCCCCAGTCCTGCTGCAAGCTGGTGTTGTCCTTCCAGGACAACCCCGTCCTTCAGGAATACAGTGATCATTAAGGAGTACCACTCTGGCATTGCTGGTACCACCTGGCTCCCAGGGTGGTGTGGGTATGCGGGAGAGGGAGCAGATGCTCCTCCTACCTCAATCTTCCTCCCTGTCTCCCTGGTCCTCCTCCAGGATATAGGGCATGTATTTTCTCTCAAGTCTACTGGTTCTCTGACAATAGATGTGGAGCTCTGAGCCTCAGGCTGGACACCCACAGCCTGAACGTTCTCAACTGGTTGTTAGACCACACTCTGCAGGATGGAAGAGAATTTCGGAGGTGGGGTCTCGCTGGGTGACCCAACAGGGAGATTGAGGTCGGGGTTCTCGGCTGACCCTGGGAGAGCTCGGGGCCTGGTCTGCCCCATGGGGACCTCCCTCGTGGGGCCAGCACGTCACTGACCAGGGCTTGTGGGTCCATCTCCTGCAGCACTACCCCCGGGCGGAAAGGTCCTGCCATGAGTGGGAAGTGACGAGGCACAGAGGTTGTGAGGGGATCAGATCATGAGGCCTGAAGGCAGATCCGTGGAGAGGCCAGGACCCTCTCTTTTCCCCAGTGGGGAAGCTCAGGCTCATGCCACTGGGTGCAGAGCCTGCATGCAGGTCATGCGGGTAGAAAGTGACAGGCCGAGACTGGAGGCTTGGGGACGTCATGAATCCTAGTCTCATTCAGAGCAGCTCTGCTTACAGCATGTGAGACCCAGGTGGTGCTCACAGAGGCAGGGTGATTCAAGCACCTTTGTCAGAATCCTCCTTGCCTGGGTCCCTCTGCTCATGGAGACCCTGGGTCCTCCTGGGGGTGAGCCAGATCATGTAGGATGCCGTAGCTCTGATAACTGCCAGCACGGTGAGGACCTCGGGGAGTATGCAGGCAGCAGGTGGCCCAGCAGGTGAGGAGGCTGCCTTCTGCAGCAGGGAGGTCATGGAGGCAGGAGGAGCCTCCCCCTGGAGAAGGGAGAGGTGGTGGGGATTGCTGAGTGCTCCAGTATCTGGTGGAAGACCTCGAGGAGGTGGAAGTGGTGGTGGCAAAGGAGCAGGAGAATGTGTCCGTGCAGGACCAGGAGGAGGCGCCGGAGGAGCAGGGCCAAGAACATCCAGGACTTGGGCCTTGAGGTACTAGCCCCCACTGGAGGCGCTGGGGGCTTTGGCGGCTCAGCAAGTGGAGCTGAGCTCTGCCACTGAGCAGGACCCCAGAGCCATGATGTGGCTACGGAGAAGGACCACCAGTGGAGAAAGCATCCCTTGCATCTGAGAAGAGGCATCATTCAGGGCCTTGCTGGCTTCTGGGCCAAAGCCGTATCCTGACCACCACACCTTAGGGGTCAGATGCTCAGGCCGAGAAGAAGGAACAGCAGCAAGAGGAGGGGTGTGGGTGAGGGCACAAGCCCATTCAGGGGTACATGGATATTGGGGGGAAGGGGATTCATGGCGGGGGGAATTGTCATCTCCACAGGCACAGTGCCAGCAGATCTCTGTATCTCTCTGCCTGTAGGTGTCTGAGTAAATGACTACGGGAGGCTCGTTCTGGCTCGCATACCCATACACCTTGGCGGGGAATGTGTGTCATCAATGACCAGAGACAGTGTGCTCCATGACTCCAGTACATCAATGCCACCACTTGGGAAGACAGGGAACAGGCTCGAGTCCCAGGTCTCTCGTGCTAAATGCACAGACACACGTACTTGCCCACAGAAGAAGCATGCCGCAGGGACTGCAGATCCTCAAGTTTTAAGCAACTGACATGCCAGGACCCTGGACTCACTAGCCAGGCATACATCACGCATGGTCAGAAAGAGATCCTCCCTTGTGGGATGTGGATCAGGGTCCCAGAGCACCACAGTGGGCCCAGAGGGATGGGCAGGTCTGAGGGTACAGCAGGGGCTGGGGCTGTCGTTGTGGTGGCTGGGCAAGCGGGAGTACCCGGAGCCGTGGCCGCAGAAGCCTTTTCCACAGTCCTTGCAATGCCCGAGCCTCACCCTCTTAGTCTAGACTCTTGCATGCCCGGCATGTGGCATGATTGGCCCCTTGACCTAAAGCAGATTATGAACCCGCACCAGGTACCAGTCATGATTAGCGCCCAAGATGAAGACGAGCTTAACAACATGATGGACTTGAGGGCTGGGAGGGAGCTTCAGGGCAGGTGGGTTGTGGTGGTGGAGGAGCAGGAGAAGATGTCTGCGCAAGAGCGGGACGAGGTGCCAGAGGAGCAGGGCCAAGAACATCCAGGACTGGGGCCTCTAGGGACTAGCCCCCACAGGAGGTGCTGGGGGCTTTGGCGGCTCGGCAAGTGGAGCTGAGCTCCACCAATGAGCAGGACCCAAGAACTGTGATGTGGCTACAGAGAAAGACCACCAGAGAAGAAAGCATCCCTTGCATCAGAGAAGTGCCATCATCCAGGGCCTTGCTGGCTTCCGGGCCAAAGCCATATCCTGACTGCCACGCCTTAGGGGTCAGATGCTCAGGACGAGGAGGAGGAGCGGCAGCAAGAGAAGGGGTGGGGGTGAGGGCACCAGCCCATTGAGGGGGGCCACACAAATCTGGGGGCAAGGGGATTGGGGGCTGGGCAAGTGCCAGCAGATCTGGGGATCTCTCTGCCTGTAGGTGTCTGAGCAAAGGACTACAGGAGGCTCATTCTGGCTCCCATCCCCACACACCTTGGCGAGGAATGTTTGCCATTAGTGACCAGAGAGAGTGTGCTACATGACTCCAGTACATGCCTGCCACCGATTGTGAAGACAGAGAACAGGCCTGAGACCCGGGGCTCTCTTGCTAAATGAGCAGACACACGCACTTGCCCTCAGTAGAAGCATGCCACAGGGACTGCAGACCCTCAAGTTTTAAGCAACTGACAGGCCAGGACCCAGGACACACATCCCAGGTGTACATCAGGCGTGGTCAGAAACAGATTCTCCCTTGGAGGATGAAGATCACGATCTGAGAACACCACAGGGGGCCCAGAGGGATGAGCAGGTCTGATGGTACAGTAGGGGCTGGGGCTGTCGTTGTGGCAGCTGGGCAAGCAGGAGTACCCAGAGCCCTGGCCGCAGATACCTGTTCTGCAGTCCTTGCAATGCCTGAGCCTAACACTCTCACTCTAGACTCTTGCATGCCCAGCATGTGGCATGACTGGCCCCTTGACCTAAAGCAGATTATGAATCTGCGCCAGGTGCCCGTCATGATCAGCACCCAAGATGAAGATGTGCTGAACAACATGATGGACTTGAAGGGCTGGGGGGGGGGGGGGGAGAAGGGGGGGGGGGGGCGCGGCAGGCTGGGGGGGGGGGGGGGGCTCCTATAACCTGGGAGCGTGGGTTCAATGTGAGCCTTTGGAAAGGAAAAATGCAAGATGCTGATGCCTGCCTGGCAGGCAAGCTGAGGACCCTGAGAGATTGCACCTTCACCTTGTCCATCTTCCTGGTTGGTCCTGGGAGGTGTGGGAACTAGCCCTCCCAAGTCCTGCTGCAAGCTGGTGTTGTCATTTTGGAACACAGTGATCATTAAGGAATACCACTTTGGCATTACTGGTATGACCTGGCTCCCAGGGTGGTGTGGGTGGGCGGGAGAGGGAGCAGATGCTCCTCCTACCTGAATCTTCTTCCCTGACTCCCCAGTCCTCCTCCAGGATACAGGGCATATATTTACTCTCGAGTTCTCTGACAACGGATGGGGAGCTCCCAGACTCAGGCTGGACACCCGCAGCCTGAAAGTTCTCAACTGGTTGTTGGACCACAACTCTGCGGGATGGAAGAGGATTGTGGAGGTGGGGTCTCCCTGGGTGACCCCAGACAGGGAGATTGAGGTCAGGGTTCTCAGCGGCCCCTGGGTGGGCTCGGGGCCCAGTTGGCCTCACCGGGAACTCCATCGTGGGGCCAGCACATCACTGGCCAGGGCCTGTGGGTCCATTACCTGCAGCACTACCCCAGGCGGAAAGTTCCTGCCATGAGTGGGTAGTGACGAGACACAGAGGTTGTGAGGGGATCATATCATGAGGCCTAAAGGCGGATCCGTCGAGAGGCCAGGATCCGCTCCTGTCCCCAGTGAGGAAGCTCAGGCTCATGCCGCCTGGATCATACCCTGGCTCAGGTCATGTGGGTAGGAGGTGGCTGGCTGAGACTGGAGGCTTGGGTACATCATGCATCCTAGTCTCATTCAAAGCAGCTCTGCTTACAGCATGCGAGACCCAGGCGATGCTCATGGAGGCAGGGTGATTCAAGAACTTTTGTCAGAATCCTCCGTCCCTGGGTCCTCCTGCTCATGGAGACCCTGGGTCCTCTAGGGGTGATCCCTGAGCATTCAGGGTGCCGGGGCTCTGAGAACTGCTGGCATGGTGGGGGCCCTCAGGGAGGTTGCAGGCAGCAGGTGGACCAGCAGGCGAGGAGGCTGCCCTTTGCAGCAGGGACGCTGTGGAGGCAGGAGGAGCCTCCCCCTGGAGGAGGGAGAGGTGGTTTGGATCATCGAGTGCTCCAGCAGCTGGTGGAAGACATCATCGAGTAGGTGGAAGTGGTGGCAGCAGAGGAGCAGGAGAAGGTTTCCAGGCAGGAGCAGGAGGAGGCGCCAGAGGAGCAGGGCCAGGAACATCCACAGACTGGGGCCTTGAGGGACCAGCCACCAATGGAGGCGCTGGGGGCATTGGCGGCCCTGCAGATGGAGCCAGGCTCCGCCAATGAGCAGGACCCAAGAGCCACTGTGCGGCTACGGAGGAAGGACCACCAGAGGAGAAAGCGTCCCTTGCATCAGAGAAGTGCCATCATCCAGGGCCTTGCTGGCTTCTGGGCCAATCCCGTATCCTGAACACTGCAACGTAGGGGTCAGATGCTCAGGCCGAGAAGGAACGGCAGCAAGAGGAGGGGTGGGGGTGAGGGCACCAACCCGTTGAGGGGGGCCACGCGAATCTGGGGGCAAGGGGGTTGGGGGCAGGGCGAGTTTTCATCTCCACAGGCACAGTGCCAGCAGAGTGTGGGGATTTCTCTGCCTGAACATGTCTGAGAAAATGACTACGGGAGGCTCGTTCTGGCTCACATCCCCATACACCTTGGCGGGGAATGTGTGTCATCAGTGACCAGAGACAGTGTGCTCCATAACTCCAGTACATCCATGCCACCACTTGGGAAGACAGGGAACAGGCCCAAGACCCAGGTCTCGTGCTAAACGTGCAGACACACGTAGTTGCCCACAAAAGAAGCATGCCACATGGACTGCAGATCCACAAGTTTTAAGCAACTGACATGCCAGGACCCCAGACACACATGCCAGGTGTACATCAGGCATGGTGAGAAACAGATCCTCCCTTTGGGGATGAAGACCATGCTCTCAGCGCAACACAGGGGGCCCAGAGGGATGAGCAGGTCTGAGGGTATGGCAGGGGCTGGGGCTGTCATTGTGGTGGCTGGGCAAGCGGGAGTACCCAGAGCCATGGCTGCAGACGCCTGTTCTGCAGTTCTTGCAATGCCCGAGCCTTCTCTTACTCTAGACTCTTGCATGCCTGGCATGTGGCATGACTGGCCCCTTGACCTAAAGCAGATTATGAACCTGCACCAGGTGCCCGTCATGTGCAGTGCCCAAGATGAAGACGTGCTGAACAACATGATGGACTTGAAGGGCAGGAAGGAGCCTGAGGGCAGGTGGGTGGGAGCACTAGGCAGGCACGTGGGGGTGGGGGCCTCCTATAACCCTGGTGCGAGCATTCAGTGTGAGCCTTTGGAAAGGAAAAAGGGAAGATGCTGATGCCTGTCTGGCAGGCAAGCTGAGGACCCTGAGAGATTGCACCTTCACCCTGTCCATCCTCCTGGTTGGTCCTGACAGTTGCGGGAACTAGGCCCTCCCCGGTCCCGCTGCAAGCTGTTATTGTACTTTCGGGACAACCCTGTCCTTCAGGAGCCCAGCGATCATTAAGGAGTACCACTCTGGCATTGCTGGTATGACCTGGCTCCCAGGGTGGTGTGGGTGGGCAGGAGAGGAAGCAGATGGTCCTCCTACCTGAATCTTCCTCCCTGTCTCCCTGGTCTTCCTCCAGGATATAGGGTATGTATTTTCTCTCAAGTCCACTGGTTCTGTGATGACGCATGGGGAGCTCCCAGCCTCAGGATGGACACCCACAGCCTGAACGTTCTCAACTGGTTGTTGGACTACAACTCTGTGGGATGGAATAGGATTGCAGAGGTGGGTCTCTCTTGCATACCCAGACAGGGCCATTGAGGTCGGGGTTCTTGGCTGATCCTGGGAGGGCTTGGGGCCCAGTCTGCCCCAAGGGGACCTCCTTCATGGGGCCATCACGTCACTGGCCAGGGCCTGTGGGTCCATCCCCAGCAGCACTAACCCCGGGCAGAAAGGTCCTGCCATGAATGGGAAGTGATGAGGCACAGAGGTTGTGAGGGGATCAGATTGTGAGGCCTGAAGGCAGATCCGTGGAGAGGCCAGGACCCTCTCCTTTCCCCAGTGGGGAAGCTCAGGCTCATGCCACCTGGATCAGAGCCTGGCTTCAGGTCATGCTGGTAGCAGGTGGCAAGCCAGGACTGGAGGCTTAGGGACGTCATGCATCCTAGTCTCATTCAGAGAAGCTCTGCTTACAGCATGTGAGACCCAGGCAATGCTCATGGCGGTAGGGTGATTCAAGCACTTTTGTCAGAATCCTCCTTCCCTGGGTCCTCTTGCTCTCAGAGACCCTGGGGCGTCTTCGGGGTGAGCCTGAGCTTGTAGCATGCCGGGACCTGAGACCAGCCGGCACGGTGGGCCCGTCATGTAGGATGCAGGCAGCAGGTGGCCCAGCAGGCCAGGAGGCTGCCTTCTGCAGGGGGAGGCCGTGGAGGCAGGAGGAGCCTCTCCCTGGAGGAGGGAGTGGTGGGTATTAGCGAGTACTCCAGCAGCTGGTGGAAGACATCATTGAGGAGGTGGTAGTGGTGGCGGCAGAGGAGCAGGAGGTGTTCTTGCAGGAGCAGGAGGAGGCGCCCGAGGAGCAGGACTGGGGCCTGCTCCAAGGACTGGGGCCTCGAGGGACCAGCCACCAATGGAGGCGCTGGGGGCATTGGCGGCCCTGCAGATGGAGCTGAGCTCTGCCAATGAGCAGGACCCCAGAGCCGCGATGTGGCTATGGAGAAGGACCACCAGGGGAGAAAATGTCCCTTGCATCAGAGAAGTGCCATCATCCAGGGCCTTGCTTGCTTCTGGGCCAAAGCCGTATCCTGAGCACTGCGCCTTAGGGGTCAGATGTTCAGGCCAAGGAGACGGAACAGCAGCAAGAGGAGGGGTGTGGGTGAGGGCAACAGCCCATTCAGGGGGGACATGGATATTGGGGGGAAGGGGATTCGTGGTGGGGGGGAGTTGTCATCTCCACAGGCCCAGTGCCAGCAGGCCTGGGGATCTCTCTGCCTGTAGGTGTCTGAGCAAATGACTATGGGAGGCTCGTTCTGGCTCACATCCCCACACACCTTGGCGGGGAATGTGTGTCATCAGTAACCAGAGACTGTGTGCCACATGACTCCAGTACATCCATGCCACCGATTGGGAAGACAGGGAACAGGCCCGAGACCCAGGGCTCTCTTGTTAAACACACAGACACACGCACTTGCCCCCGGAAGAAGCATGCTGCAGGGACTGCAGATCCTCAAGTTTTAAGCAACTGACATGAAAGGACCCTGGAAGGACATGCCAGGCATACATCAGGCATTGTCTAAAACAGATCCTCCCTTGCGCTATGCGGACCAGGGTCCCAGTGCATCACAGGGGACCCAGAGGGATGAGCAGGTCTGAGGGTACAGCAGGGACTGGGACTGTAGGTGTGGTAGCTGGGCAAGTGGGAGTACCCAGAGCCCTGGCCGCAGAAGCTTTTTCCGCAGTCCTTGCAATGCCCGAGTCTAAACCTTACTCTAGACTCTTGCAGTCCCGGAATGTGTCATGACTGGCCCCTTGTCCTAAAGCAGGTTATGAACCCACGCCAGGTGCCCATCATGATCAGCACCCAAGATGAAGACATGCTGAAAAACATGATGGACTTGAAGGGACAGGAGGGATCCTGAGGGCAGGTGGGTAGGGGCACAAGGCAAGCACGTGGGGGTGGGGGCACAAGGCAGGCATGTGGGAGTGGGGGGCTCCTATAACCCGGGTGTGTGTGTTCGCTGTAAGCCTTTGGAAAGGAAAAACACAAGATGCTGATGCCTTCCTGACAGGCAAGCTGAGGACCCTGAGAGATTGCACCTTCAACTTGTCCACCCTCCTACTTGGTCCTGGCAGGTTCGGGAACTAAGCCCTCCCCAATCCCGCTGCAAGCTGGTGTTGTCCTTTCGGGACAACCCCATCCTTCAGGAACACAGTGATCACTAAGGAGTACCACTCTGGCATTGCTGGTATGACCTGGCTCGCAGGGTGGTGTGGGTGGATTGGAGAGGGAGCGGATGTGTCTCCTACCTGAATCTTCCTGTCTCCCTGGTCCTCCTCTAGGATATAGGGCATGTATTTCCTCTCAAGTCCACTGGTTCTCCGATGATGCATGGGGAGCTCCCCACCTCAGGCTGGACACCCGCAGCCTGAAAGTTCTCAACTGGTTGTTGGACCACAACTCTGCGAGATGGAAGAGGATTGCAGAGGTGGCGTCTCTCTTGGCATCCCCAAACAGGTCGACTGAGGTCAGGGTTCTCGGCTGCCCCTGGGAAGGCTCGGGGTCCAGTCAGCCCTATAGAGACCTCCCTTGTGGGGCCAACACATCACTGGCCAGGGCCTGTGGGTCCATCCCTTGCAGCACTACCCCTGGGTGGAAAGGTCCCGCCATGAGTGGGTAGTGACAAGGCACAGAGGTTGTGAGGGGATCAGATCGTGAGGCCTGAAGGCAGATCCGTGGAGAGGCCAGGACCCTCTCCTTTCCCCAATGGGGAAGCTCAGGCTCATGCCACCTGGATCAGAGCCTGGCTTCAGGTCATGCAAGTAGCAGGTGACAAGCCGAGACTGGAGGCTTGTGAATGTCATGCATCCTAGTCTCAATCAGAGTAGCTCTTCTTACAGCATGGGAGACCCAGGTGATGATCCCGGAGGCAGGCAGACTCAAGTACCTTTGTCAGAATCCTTCGTCCCTGGGTCTTCTTGCTCACAGAGACCCTGGGTCATCTTTGGGTTTAGCCCGAGCATTCAGGGTACTGGGGCCCTGAGATCTGCCAGCACGGTGGGACTGTTGGGGAGGTTTCAGGCAAATGGTGGCCCAGCAGGTGAGGAGGCTGCTTTCTGCAGCGGGAAGGCCGTGGAGGCAGGAGGAGCCTCCCCCTGGAGGAGGGAGAGGTGGTGGCGATCGTTGAGTGCTCCAGCAGCTGGTGGAAGACATCATAAAGGAGGTGGAAGTGGTGGTGGTGGAGGAGCAAGAGAAGGTGTCTGTGCAGGAGTGGGAGGAGGCCCTGGAGGAACAGAGAGTAGGTGACCCACAAACATGTACCTGGAAGATGGGAGAGTGTCTTGCAATACAGGATTGGTGTCCACAGGCATCGGACATTATTCCTCCCATCATAATGAACCCACCACCATCTCAGACCGGTCCAAATGGGAAGATTAAGCATTTGTTGCACACCGACCTGGATTCTGATGGATAGAAGTCCAGCTATGTGGAGACAGTAGGGCTCAGGAGTGGGCAGGTGACCTGTGTTGTGGGGAGAGTTGTCAAAACGACACCCAGTGGGCAGGTGACCTGTATTTTGCGGAGGTCTCCTCTTTGAGGGGAAGACAGACACACACCCAGAGGTGTCTCCAGGATGGTGAGACAGACACACCAAAGGAGCCCTATGTGGCAGGGCACACACATCCACAGGGGCTCCCCATGGTGCCATGCTGGGGGTTCTGACATTCTGTTTTGCTGTGTGTTCTACTTGCATCTCCTTGACTATTTGGATTAGAGAAGAGACTTTTATTCTGAAGGGTTATTGTGAAGGGGAAGGTGGACTATTAAAGGAGGATGATTTCTTCAGGGAGAGGGTCTATTACACTAGAGAGGGGATGATTACATAGAAGTAGGACATAATTTGTACAAGGGGCAATATTACTGTAGAGAGGGGACTAATATGATAGAGGAGTGGGGCTATGGCCATATGGGAGGGATGTTACTGTGGAGAAAGTGAATGTTGATCAGTCATGTCTGACTCTATACAGGCTATGGAATTCTCTGGGCCAGAATACTGGAGTGGGTAACCTTTCCCTTCTCCAGGGGATCTTCCAAACCCAGGGACTGAACCCAGGTCTCCCACAATACAGGCGGATTCTTTACCAGCTGAGCCACCAGGGAAGCCCTACTGTGGAGAGGGGACTCATAATAAAGGAGGACCTTTACTGTAGTGGGGGACTATTACCGTGGAGTGGGAAAGTTATAGTAGGGTGACTCTGATACCTTGGACGCTGTTACAGTAGGGGAAGGACTATGAAAACACAGAGAATTATCATAATAAAGGGAGCTATTACAATAGAGGGGATCATTCTGTAGAGGGGGACTATTACAGAAGAGGCAGAACTATTTATGGAGGGAGGACTCTTACCATTTAGGGGGGTTATTACAATAGAGGAGGACTCTAACTGTTGAGAGAGGATTATTATAGTATATGTGAGACTATTATAGTAGAGGGTGGTCTATCATTGTAGAGTGGGGACTGTTACTGAAAAAGGGGACTATGACAAAGGGAGAGGGACTATTATAATAGGAGAGGATGATTACCTTATAGGGGACTATTATAATGAATGGGGTCTATAACTGCAGACAGGGACTATTACAATATAAAGGGACTACTGAAACTGAGGAAGACTATTACTATAGAGGGGGGACTATTATGATAGAGAAGGGACTATTAACATAGAGTAGGGACAACAGAAGGGGACTATTAGTGTAGAGGGGAAACTATGACAATAGAGGCAGGACTGTTATAGTAGAAGGGGGACTTTGACTGTAGAAGGGGAATAGTGACAACAGAGGGAGGTTATTAGATGAGAGACTATTACCACAGAGACAGACTTATTACAACAGGGCGTGGACTATGACAGTAGAATGGGATGTTTACTGTAGAGAGAGATTATAGCAATGGAGGACTTTCACTCTAGAAGGGGGATAGTATAGACATACTGTTATGATTTAAGTGTACTACTCCAATCAAGGAGGACTATTATTGCAGAGAGGGGACTGTAACAGTACTACTGTAGAAGGGGAACTTTGACAATAGAGGAGCGACTATCACTATGTAGTAGGACTATGATATTAGTTAGGGGGCTTATTTCAGTAGAGGAGAGGTTTTTACTGCAGAGGGGGGACTAATAATACAAAGTGAAGTATGACAATAGAGGCAGGACTATGAGTGTATGGGGTGGAGGAATATGACAATGAAGGAGAACTATTACTCTATTAGTTCTCTAATAGAGAACTGTTACCCTATAGGGGAAACTGTTACTATGACAACAGAGAAGAGCTAATATTATAGAAGTGGTACTATTACTGTGGGGGGGGGCAATGACAATAGAAGTGGAATAATAAAATTAAGGAAAACTATTATTATAGAGGGGGGACTATGACAGTAGAGGAGCACAGTTACTGTAGAAGTGTGGAATTTTGAGAATAGAGGCCTATTGCTCTGAACACTATGACATTAGTGTTGGTCGTTCAGTCATGTCTCACTCTTTGTGACTCCATGGACTGACCGCATGGAGCCTGCCAAGCTCCTCTGTTCATGGGATTCTCCAGGCAAGAATACTGGAGTAGGTTGCCATGCCTTTCTCCAACTATGATATTATAGGGGGCTATTACTATAGAAGGGGAACTATTACTCTGGAGGGGCCAGTATGACAATAGAAGGAGAGTATTACTGTAGAGTGGGGGCCATGGCAAGAGAAGGGGAATATTATTGTAGAGGGGGCTATGACAACAGAAGGGGACTATTCTATAGAGGGGGGACCTTAAGAATAGGGACAACCCCTGTCCATGGAGAGCAGTAAACACAAAAATAAAGGTGCAGGTGTGTGGTTGCCATGAAACCTGGCCTGATGGCACATGGACCACAGGCCCTGACTCAGGAGGAGCTGTGAGGGTAGGCTTCTGCCCAGGCAGGGACAGTGGCTGCAGTCGGGGTTGGGTAGGCAGAACCAGTGGGTCACAGGCCCATGTCCTGACTGGTCCTGGCAATGACCGGGTCAGCCCCGACTGATGATCCTGGGGAGGAACTGGTCTGTGTGGCTGGGTCAGGGAAGTGAGGATATGAGTCTCTATAGGGAGGGGTCTTTGTAGAAGCTGTTTCCAAGACATGGTGGGTGAGGGAGGGGGTTCCTGGACCCTCAGATCACCTTCAACACCATGAAGAGGGCTCTGTCCCCTCTCCCACGTGGAAAGACAAGGCACAGAGGCTTGGGAGTGAGATCAGGGTCTGAGTGGGTGGACAAAAGTCTGCAGCCACCACTCAGAAGTCATGGTTCATGTCTCCAGGTTTTTTAAATCATCTCCTTGCATGATGGGATGGCCATGCCTGTCCCCACGTGGGTAAAGACTCTATAGTGTTTTTACTCATCTGTCACTGCTCAACCAGGGCACCCACCCAGAACAGGAGAGAGGGGACACTCAGACCCTGACCGGAGGCAATCCTAGCTTCTTAGTTGCTCCGGTAGGTGCTTCATGCTGGGAGCCTGTCCAGTCACTTTTACTGCAGCAACACCCACCAGATGGAGAGAGTGCCTCTGGGGAGTGAAGGGGGTGTGACCTACTGCCTGGGCTCCATCGCCCCTAGGATGGAAGCCCCCAGGCCTGGAGACCCCACAGGCTCAACTGGGCCCCTCTCAGCCCCAAGAGGAGGGGACTGGTGCACAGCGTGAGGGTGGGGGACCCTCTGGAGGGGAACGCCAGCTCTAACCTCAGGGAGAACAGACTTGAGCTGCTGGGGTCTGTCTGTTGGTCCCTGTGTCCTCCCTCCCTTGCTCCCCCTCAAACCCTCACTTTACCTCATGTGTCTCTCTCTCCCCTCACTCTGCTTCTGTCTGTCTCTCTTCATGTCTCTGTCCATTTCTTTCTGTGTCTTAGTCTCTCTGTCTCTAGTGCTCTTCTCCCCTCTCCACCACCCAATGCTCCTTTCTCTTGGAGAGAAGTCCACTGTTTCTCATTTGTCAGAATCATGCCTCCATGCCACCAGCACTGGGTCTTCTGCACGTCCTGATTTAATTATGCAAAGCCCCATTTCCTCCCCCAGATGTCCCAGGCTGGACCTCTGATGGGCTGGCAGGTGAGCTCTCCCTGCTCCTTCCTGTGCCACCAAGGTGAATGCCGACTGGATGTCAGCGCTGAGTTCTCAGCTCTGGGATGTGCCCCTGCACCACCTCTCTATCCCAGGTGACACCCTGCAGGCTCAGTTCAGCGGGAATGTGGCTGCGAGATGGGTCCAAGTGTGGGAAGCCTCAGTGCCAAACATGCACCAGTGCAGGCACACACAGGCACACTGAACACATACACACACACATGCGTACACACATACACCAAACACACATGCACACACACATGCATGCACATAAAGCAAACACACACGCATACATACTACACACACATACATACACACACCAGCACCTTCCCTTCTCTGTCCACTTTATCCCATTCAAGCCAGAAGGTATGTGAACCTCCAAGAGCCTGCCTTGAGGACACATGCCAGCCACCCTGAGGGGGGGGGTTGTGCTTTATCAGCCACTCTGTCCTACTCCTGGGGACCCCTCACCTTTCCACCCACCTTTTCCACCAGAGCTTGTGCAGCATCTTCTGCACTTGAGCCTGGAGGGCCCAAAGTTTAAGGTGTCCACCCGCCCCCAAAACAACTTGGTAAGTGGTACCGGAAATATCTAATTAAAATGAGGAACCTTTGACTCCAGCCAGTTTGGTTGCAAAAAGTGCTGCAATGCTCAGCCATGACTGGGCATCTCGACTTGGGGATGCCTAGTGGTGACCAGGCAGGTGGGCACTTCCAGAATGACACTGCTGTGCTCAGGCCATCAGGGGGCGGCCACCAGACACCGTGGCCTGGGAGGGGAGGGTCCCTGCCAGACAGAACCTTGCTCACCTCCTCAAGGTGCAAATGCGCCCCATTCTCCACCAACACTCCTCTGGCCGTGTGGACACAGGGAACTAACCTGACTCTGTGACCATGGGCACTGCCCGCTGGGAGTGCACATGGACAGTTAGACAAACAGGAAGTGCTGTTTTCTATGGAAGTCAGCTTTAGACTCTTTCTCACCCTCTTGACAGTTGCAGGGTTTTATGTTGGCCACCTCACCCCTGGGAGGAGGGGCCCCCACACGGCAATTCTCTTGAGGGTGTGGAGCAGACATGGAAAGTGGACCTGGTCTCTCAACCATTCCAGGTGCTTCCCCGTGGGGAAGGCTATGGGGGCCCCACAAGGAGGAAGCTTCCACGTCTTCAGGCCTCCTCCATCCACAGAGGGGCCCTTGGATGCTCTCCTTCCTGTACCCCTTACATAATAATTCCTGATGCCTCTCCCCCAAGCCCGGGCACCACTCATCTACTTCTGTCTTTGTAAATTTGCCTGTTCTGGACATCTCTTATAAATGGGCAAGTAAAATGTGTCCTTCTGTGTCTGCTTCTGTCAGTGATCATCATGTGTTCAAGGTCCATCCACGATGTAGGGTGTGTCAGAACTTCACTCCTTTTCATGGTGAGTCATACACTACTGTGTGCATGTACCACATACTACTGACCCACCCATCCATCCATCCACCCACACACCCACCCACCCACTCACCTATCCATCTGCTTATCCATCCATCTATCCACCCACCCATCAATCCATAAATCCACCCATCCATCATGCATCCATCCATCCACTGAACAATCCATCATCCACCCATCCACTGATCCAACCCCACTGACCCATCCATTGTCCATCCTTCTCTCTATCCATCCTTCCACCCACCCACCACCCATTCATCCATCCATCCACTTATCTATTCACCCATCCACCCACTCTTCCATAATATCATCAAATCAAATTATATTATGAACTTATAATCCTCCTTCCCATCCCTTGACCCTAGAGAATAAACATGAAAAAAAAGAGAGAGAGAGAGAGAAAGAAATAAAGCTAGTCCAAACCTATGTTCAGAGACAGAAAGGAAGGATTTCTGGATTGTCCCCAGGTGACTGCTAAAGTGTGAACCTCTCCACACTGTCTCTGAAACAGATGACACAGATTTAAGAGGAAAAGAATAAATGAAACTACACATGACCCACAACACTGGCATCATAGAGAGCCTGAAAATACTATGAAAGTACTTGTAACTAGAGAGGGTCTGTCTGTGCTCAGTCGTGTCTGACTCTTTGCAACAACATGGACTGTACCCACCAGGCTCCTCGGTCCATGGGATTCTCCAGGCAAGAATACTGGAGTGGGTTGCCATGCCCTCCTACAGGAGATCTTCCCCACACAGAGAGCCTCCCAAAAAGGTAGGAAAGGACACGGCTTTACTCTGGACCCAGCCTGAAACCAGAAAGGGGACTCATGTACTAAGAGCATCACAGTCTGAAGTCACAGAGGCTGGGGGAACTGGGAGGGGAAGGGGGAGGCTGGGTCCCGCACTTTGTGCAGCTGAGCTGACATCAGAGCTCCTTCATGGTCCCAGAGAAGCAATAGTTGTGTTCCCATGTCCTCTGAGGTGGGTTTGTGTTTGCACCCCGGCACCTCCTCCAGGGAGACTTTCTTGGTGGATCAGAAAGTAAAGAATCAGCCTGCAATACAGGGGACCCGGCTTTGATCCCTGGGCCAGGAAGATTCCCCTGAAGGAGAAAATGGTACCCCACTGGAGTATTCTCACCTGGGAAATCCCATGGATAGAGGAGCCTGGCAGGCTACAGTCCATGGGGTCACAGAGAGTCGAGACGACTGAAGCACTCACACCCCTCCCCTGTGGTGCTTCTCCTGGCTGGATTGGGCATTTTATGGGGTGGAGAGAAGTTGGGGTGGGAAGCAGTCATGGTGTAGAATGTAGAAGAGTCAATGCTGGGGGCCCTGTCTATGTGGAGGGGGCACCCAACTAACAGTGGTCCTGTCACTGGCACATGTTAGCCAGGGGTTAGATGCTGGACTGGGTAGAGAACCCACCTGGGCCCAGGTGCTTGCAGGAGTGTCATTCTTGTCCCTCCAGGACAGATGGCTCCTGCCTTCCTGTACCCGCACTTGAGGGGCACTCATGTTCCTGTTTTTTCTATCCCAGCCTGGTCTCCCCAAGAGGACAAGAAGCTGTCAAGCACAGCTCTTGCCTTGTGTAATTGCTTCCTCCTGGGAGATCCCTGGTTGCTAGAATCTTCCTCAGGGGATCTGACGGGCAGAGAGCCAGGGCTGGAATGTGGGCAAACCTCATTCCTGCTTGCATCAGGTGCCTGCAGCCTGGCCTTAAGAGCTTACACCCAGAGGAGGGACTGAGCAGGAGGCTGCAAGGTGCTTGCCAG
>SNSB01090119.1:24312-59975 GCA_012922965.1 Capreolus pygargus | reverse complement strand
GGGAGTCCTGCAGAACTGGGGTCCTTCTGCTCTGAGGGTCCCTTGGTGCTGGGGTCCCTCTGTTCTGTGTTACTCCAGGGTAGGGTCCCTCCATCTTGTGGGGCCTTGGTGCCGGGGTCTCAAGTGGTATGACTGTCAAGAGAACCAGGGTGTGTGTGGGGTGGGGGGCACAGGTGGTGGTATTTCAAGGGGTGCTGAAGGTCATTCTCTGCACCAGCACTTAATTCAATCCTTGTAGAGGTGGATGGCAAGTCCCTGTGTGTAGCTGACAATATTCATATGAGTCTTTGCTTTTTCTTTTAATTTGGATTGGGGGGACACTGTGACTCCTTTCCCATTCTTTATCATTATATATTTTTTCTTTTCCCATCATGACTCTCTGTAGAGGACACAGTACCGTTTTCAGCTACTAGTTTATGTTAATATTCATTTTTGCTTTTTCTTTATTTTGGATGGAGAGACTCTATTATTTTCTTTCCCATTTTTTATCCTTGTTTTTTTTTCTTTTTCCATTATGACTCCCTGTAGAGGACACAGAACATTTTCTGCTACAAATTTATATTAGGGCTTCCCTGGTGGCTCAGTTGGCAAAGAATCTGCTTGCAATGTGGGTGACATGGGTTTGATTCTGGGGTGGGAAGATCTGCTGGAGAAGGGAATGGAAACCCACTCCAGTAATATTGCCTGGATAATTCCATGGACAGAGGGGTCTGGTGGGCTACTGTCCAGGTCGAAAAGAGTTGGAAAGAACTGAACAACTTTCACTTTTCAACTTATGTTAAAGATATTTTTTGCTTTTTCCTATCTTATTTGTGTGGTGGATAGATGTTTCTCCCTTTACTTCTCCCCCCTTGATTCCTTCTTGCCTTTCCTAGTACTATTTGTGGGGGTGGGCACAGACCTTTGTGGGTCTTGTGTGTCCTCATGTCCAAGGGTCCAGCTTGGGTGTTTGGAGCCCAAGCTGTTGAACCCACAGGGAGCTTCCACCCAGGGACTGCCTGAGAGGAGGGTGAGGCTGGACTCTGCAGGAACACTCCCCCAAGACCACAATTTGGACCTGGGCTCTGTGCTCCATGTGACCAGTGACCCTGGAGACCCTGTTCCCAGAAGCAGGGCCTCAACCCCAGCAGCATCAACACTGTTGATTTTGCAGTGGACGATGTGGCCAAGTCACTTAATGCTTCACTCTGGCCTTGGCCCCGGCACCCCCACCACAGAACCTAATGACCCTTGGGGTCTGGAGGTTCCATCCTGGGCCTCAGTGTGCATGTTCCCTGCTGGCCTCGCACGCTCACTGCAGTACAGACTTCACACAATATTATAAGCACTGCTCTCTGCTGCTGTGCACACACACACACATGCATATCCGTGCACACATGGACCCTGAACACATGCACATGTGCGTGGTCACCTGTACCTACAGGAGCGTGTACATAGGCACACAAACAAACACATACACACACACACCAGAGCAAAGCCACGGCTCCCCACTGCCACTCAGGAGAGGATGGGTCCCTTGGGACCAGGTGCCATGCTTTATGTCTTTGTGTGTCAGGATCACCCAACCCGTCTGTAGAGTGGCTGTGCTGGGGTAAGTCCCCACCCACACCCCTGTGTCTCACTACAAGGGCCCTCTCCTCCAGCCCCACCCAGAACACCCTCACAGAGACCTGAGCGTGGCTGGAGAACCAACTCCTGGAGGTGATTATCCTGGCATACAGGAACTTTGAGGGCATGATGGAGGACCTGCATGAGTACCTGATGGGCTGCATCAAGAAATTCTCTGGGGACATGCTGTTTCCCTGTGGGGTGAGCAGGGGCCATAGGCTCCCTATGCTCTTGAGCCGGAGCAATATGATTCACTGTAATCAGACTCTCTGGTCACTGCATGAGGCTGATTCAGACACCTGATGACACCATTCACAAGACCCCAGTAATCCACCCACAACTGTCTCCACTGAAACACCCCAGTAACCAGCCCATCACTGGTCACAGGCACCCCCAATAATCCACCCTGCCTGGTCTCTATTCAGACACTACCCAAATCGATCAATCACACCTCGACATGCCCCAGTAATCCACCTGCTGTTTCCTATCAGGAATCCCAATAATCCATCCACACCTGTTTCCACTCAGGCACCCCAATATTTGACCCATCACTGCTCAAGACACCCAAGTAATCTACCCACCAATGTCTCCACTCAGACACCCCAAAAATCTACCAATCACAGCTCAAGACACCCCGATAGCCCACCCATCACTGTCTCCAATCAGATACCCCAGTAATCTACCCACTAGTGTGTCTACTCAGACATGCCATTATTCCACCCATGACTGTCTCTTCTCACAGAGAACCCAATAATCAGCCCATCACTGCTCATAGACCCCCCAATAATCCACACACCACTGTAGCTTCTGGGATACCCCCAATAACTGACACATCATGTCACAAGGCACCCAAATAAACCCTGTGAACACATCTCATGGGTACCTGGATGATTCAACCCACAGGAGGTGCTGACTCTGTGCCAGCTGTGGTCCCAGGGCCAGCAGGTCATCCTTTCACACAAGGATGAGGCATCCATGAGTCAGCATGAACTGTGTCCCAGTATCCCCTACTGGTGGGGGAACCAGGTGAAGCCCCGAGACCTCATCCACTACCTGGAGCACATGAATAGCTGCAGCCACCCAGGTGAGTGCCGCCTTCACACCAGGACAACTGGTCACATGAGAATGAGGCTGGCTTTGGGTTCAAGAGGAAAAATGGAACACGATGTATTAGGGGACGTTATTCTGTTCACCACATGGGGACCAGGGCGTGGACATTCTTGGGGATGTTACTGTGTCCGCCACAGGGGGTCAGGATGTAGACAGGATGTGAACATTCATGTGGACATTATTGTGTCCACCACACGGGGTCAGGACGTGGACATCTCCTGGGTCACTGTCCAGCCCGCCTGCCTTCTGTAACAGGAGAAATTCGTGAGTCAAAACCCCTGTGAGCCCCCACTATCTGAACTTTGGTCTCTGTCAGACATCTGAATCTCTGACCGCTGTGGAGGCCAGAGTCTGGGTGGGTGATGGCACAGCTTGGTGACTGTGTGGGCAGGTGACCCCATGGGTTACTGGTCACATGGGCGAAAGACCCTGTGGGTTGGTGACCATGTGGGTGGGTGACCGTGCAGGTGGGTGATGGTGTGAGTGGGTAATCATGTGGACAGGTGACCTTATGACCTCGCATATTAGTGACCCCATAGGGGGGTGACCATGTGATTTGATGACCACATGGTTTGGTTGGCCACATGACTCCGTGGGTTAGTGACTGCACATGTGGGCGGCTGACCCCACAGCTGGCACCATGAACAGTAGCCCCTCTCTTGTCCCAGGCAGGCTGTTCATGGCCGGCATCAACCTCACGGAGAACCTGGAGTTTGTCCTCGTCCACCCGGCCTGGTCCCTGGAGAAGCTGACCCAGTGGGGCTCCCCTACCTTTGTGCATGGGTGCGGGGCCAGTGACTGGGGTCGGCCGCTGGCTGTACCAACACCATCGCAGGCGACTTCATCTGGGCCAACGGGTTTTTGGTGATGACATCAGGTTGAACCGGAAGCTGCTTTGGGGCTGACGGGTGTCACGTGTGTGGAGCTGGGCATTGTGGAGGCTGCATCACAGTCACGCCCTGTGATGTTTCCGGCCTGAAGCGGAAGCCACCTCGGGACTGACGGATGGCACACTGACCGGCTGGGCGTTGTGGAGGCCGCTCCTTGTTCGCATTCTGTGACGTCACTGGGCTGAACCGGAAGCTGCCTCGGGGCCTATGGACGGCGCGTGAGTGGAGCTGGGTATCGTGGAGGGTGCGTCTCAGTCACGTCCTGTGACGTCACCAGCCTAAACTGGAAGCTGCCTAGGGGCTGACGGACGGCGCTTTTAGGAGCTGGGCATTGCAGAGGCTATTCTCAGCCCTGTCCTGCGGGGCTGGTCATCCGTCCGTCCTTCCAATGAATATTGGTGACTGCAGAGGTGGGGCCAGGTGGCAGGGTCCATGGTCTCTTCAGTCCTCTGTGTGTCTCTCGGCTAATGCAGGCTATGAGGTGATGATTAAAGGTGAGTGCATGATTTGTACAATCACATCCTCAGGGAGACACACCTGGTCTTTGGGTTCCCGATGGGAGAGGTTGGGGTCCCCCCCCGGGCACTGAGAGTGGCAGACAGTGACCCCCAGGTTGGGAGGTGGGAGAGGCACTATGACAGTGTCCATAGGAGGGGACTGAGCACTTTGCAATCCCACTGAGAAATCCCTTTTATTAGATAAGGGGCTCCCCTGGTGGCTCACCTAAGAAGGCCTTATCTCTCCTTGCTAGTCCTTGAAACTCTGCATTCAGGTGTCTATATCTTTCCGTGTCTGCTTTGCCTTTCTCTTCTCTTCTCATCTATGTGTAAGGCCTCCTCACACAACCACTTTGTCTTTCTGCAATTCTTTTTTTGTGGATGGTTTTGATTACCACCTCCTGTACAATGTTAAGAACCTCCATCCATAGGCCTTCTGGTACTGTGTGCCAGGTCTAACCCTTGAATCTATTTGTCACTTCCGATGTATACTCACAAGGGATTTGCATAAAGCAAAGTAACAGAGGAACACAATAGAATGGGAAAGACTAGAGATCTCTTCATGAAAATCAGAAATGCCAAGGGAACATTTCATGCAAATACAGGCACAATAAAGGACAGAAACGTTATGGGCCTACCTAAAACAGAAGAGATTAAGAAGAGGTAGCAACAATATGCAGAATAACTAAAACAAAAACAAAAACATCTTATTAACCTTGATAACCACGATGGTGTGGTCAATCACCCAGAGCCAGGCATTCTGGAGGGCAAAGTCAAGTGGGCCTTAGAAAGCAGCAGTAAGTGGAAGTGATTAAACTTCAGCTGAGCTCTTTCAAATCCTAAAAGATGGTGCTGTTAAAGTGGTGCACTCAGTAGGGCAGCCAGTTTGGAAAATTTGGCAGTGGCCTCAGGACTGAAAAAGGTCAGTTTTCATTTTAATCCCAAAGAAGGGCAATGTCAAACAATGTTCAAACTTCTGCACGACTGCACTCATTTCACATGCTAGCAAGGTAATGCTCAAAATCCTTCAAGCTAGGCTTCAACAGTATGTGACCTGAGAACTTCACAGACCCCACATTCAAACAGCTGATTCTAAATGCACAGTGATACCACAAAGATGGTCAAGGTAAAGACATACAATGTGATTTAATTTATGTCTGAGTCAGTGAAACAAAATATTCGCTGCAAGGTACAAACTTTTTTAGCTTGAAAAATCTTATATTTGAATAGAAAATATCCTGCTGAAATTGAAAACTATGTTTTATAGTGAAATTCATTCTTAATTGTCAATTATTTTGAGCCTATGGAAAAAAGAGAATAAAATTACATTCATTGGGACTGCTTCAGTTCAGTTCAGTCGCTCAGTTGTGTCCAACTCTTTTCATTGGGGGCTGCTTAAACTTTCACAGATGTTTTTTTTCTTAAAAATTCCCTTACAGTTTTACAATCTTAACTAGATATAAAATGATCAGTAGATTTTATACTATGTTTGTTTTCTGGACATTTTCATTGCCTTTAATTTATGAATGTAAATAGAATGTTTTTCTATTGAGTGAGTATTAAAAATTACTCCTCTCTCTTGTGTGGAACACGCTGTTTAAACTACTGTTGGGAGACATTTTAGTGCCTAAAACCTTTTATAATTCAGCTTCTACAATCTAGGTTTTTTGTTTGTTTTGCTTTGTTTAGGCTGAGAATTTTCTCATCTATTTTTAGTATCTTCAGAGTTTTTGTTAGGAATATGTGTCTGCTGTTCTTTACTTGCACGTTCGTGTCCAACTCTTTGCCACCCCATGGACTGTAAGCCCACCAGTCTCTTCTGTTCACGGGGATTCTCCAGGCAAGAATGCCAGAGTGGGTTGCCATGCTCTCCTGCAGGGGATCTTCCTGACCCAGAGATGGAATTGACATCTGCTACAGCTCCTGCATTGCAGGTGGATTCTTTACCACTGAGTGAAACTAGATCTTGTATACATGAAACCCATTTTAATTATGAAGATTCATAATCAGTGAAAAACAAAGATGGATAAGCCCAAAGAAGCAGTTATCTTTAACCAATTAATAATAAGAAAAAAAAAACCTTCATTTCAATTTGCCTTCATTTTTTTCATTTAACTTTTCACTGAAGGATAGTTGCTTTCCAGAATTTTGTTGTTTTCTGTCAAAATTCAACATAACAGTCTTTCTTAACTCATAATTTCTCTTCAGTATCATCTTACTCTGTGTAAATAACTTCTTTTAACATTTGTTACAGACAAGGTATCTGCTGAGAATGAATTCCCCAATTTTTTGTTCATATGAGAATATCTCCTTCTCCTTTGTTTTTGAAGGATAATATTCCTGGACGTAGAAGTTAATTTCAGTAGTTTAAAAAACATTTGATTTATTGACATGTTGTACCTCTACCATGAATTTACTAGTTAAGCCATATAATTCATGTTGTACCTGTACATGTTGTACCTGTACCATGAATTTACTAGTTAAGCCATATAATTCATTGATTTGTAACTTATTCATAGGTTGAATGACCATAACCACAGCCTCATTCTAGAATATTTTCGTCATTCCAATGGGCAACACTCTCAAGTTGGCAAACATTTTCTACTTCCCCCTTCATCTGGGCCCTTGCACTCACTCCTCTTCTTTGGGTCTTTAGAGAATTACCTTATCTGAGACATATGCATTCACAAGAACAGAATACTGCAATAGAAAGCCTTTTGTTCCTGGCTTTATTGATTAGCATAATCATTTCTGAGCTCTACCATGTTATAGCTTATATAAGAACTCCATTCATTTGATGGTCAAATAATTTTGCATTGCATATTTTATTTATTTGATCACTGGTTGATGGACATTTGAGTTATTTCAACGTTTTTTCCCTTTTTTACTTTATTTCTTTTTAAACTTTATTTATTTTTAATTTAATAATTTAAAAATTTTAAACCTATGTTCATCATCTATGTTCATCAGTGATATTGGCCTGTAGTTTTCTTATTTGATCTTGTCTTTTTCTGGTTTTGGTATCAGGGTGATGGTAACCTCGTAGAATGAGTTTGGAAGTGTTCCTTCCTCTGCAATTTTTGGAAAGAGTTTTAGAAGGATATGCATTTGCTCATCTCTGAATGTTTGATATAATTCACCTGTGAAGCAATCTGGTCCTGAGCTTTTGTCTTTTGAGAAGTTTTTGATCAAAGCTTCGATTTGGAGCTTGTAATTGGGTGGTTCATAATTTCTGTTTCTTCCTGGTTCAGTCTTGGAAGCTTGGAGCTTTTCTAAGCCTCTGTGCATTTCTTCCAGATTATCCATTTTATTGCCATAGAGTTGTTCATAATAGTCTCTTATAATTCTTTGTATGTCTGCATTTTCTGTTGTAATCTCTCCTTTTTCATTTCTAAGCTTGTTGATTTGATTCTTCTCTCTATTTTTCTTTTTTTTTTTCTTTTTTTTTAATTTATTTATTTATTTTTTTAATTTGTAGTGAATTTTGTCATACATTGAAATGAAACATCCTTGAGTTTACATGTCTTCCCCATCCCGATCCCCCCTCCCACCTCCCTCTACACCCGCTACACCCTCTCTATTTTTCTTGATGAGTCTGGTTAAAGGTTTGTCAACTTTGTTTATCTTCTCAAAGAACCAGCTTTTAGTTTATTAATCTTTGCTATTGTTTATTTCATTTATTTTTCATTTATTTCTGCTCAGATCTTTATGATTTCTTTCCATGTACTAATTTTGGCTTTTTGTTGTTGTTGTTCCTAGGAGACAATTGAGGTGGTCTATTCGATGCTTTTCTTGTTTCTTAAGTTAGGATTCTATTGCTACAAACTTCCCTCTTAGAACTTCTTTTCCTGTATCCCATAGATTTTGAGTTGTCGTGTTTTCATTGTCATTTTATTCTAGAAAAATTTCAATTTCCATTTTGATTTCTTCAGTAACCTGTTGGTTATTTAGAAACGTGATGTTTAATCTCCATGTGTTTGTGTTTCTTACAGTTTTATTTTTTCTTCTAATATTTAGTCTCATAGTGTTGTGGTCAGAGAAGATGCTTGATACAATTTCAATTTTGTTCATTTTACTGAGGTTTGATTTGGGACCCAAGATGTGGTCTATCCTGGAGACTGTCCCCTGTGCACTTGAGAAGAAGGTGTATTATTCTTCATTTGGATGGCATCTCCTGAAGATATCAGTGAGATTCATCTCATCTCATGTATCCTTTAAGACATGTGTTTCTGCATTAGTTTTCTGTTTTGATGATCTGTCCATTGGTGTGAGTCGGGTATTAAAGTTGACTACTGTTCTTTTACTTCAGTTTCTCTTTTAATGTCTCTTAGTGTTTGTCTGACGTATAGAGGTGCTCCTATGTTGGGGGCATAGATGTTTACAATTGCTATGTCTTCATCTTGTACTGATCCCTTCATCACTCTGTAGTGTACTTCCTTATATTTTGTAATCTTCTTTAGTTTAAGGTATGATAAGAGGATTGCTGTTCCATCGTTCTTTTGATTCCCATTTGCATGGCATATATTTTTCCAACCTGTCACTTTCAATCTCTATGTGTCTTTAGGTCTGAAGTTGGTTTCTTATAGACAGCATCTACATGGGTCTTTTTCTTTTAAAATAATGTATTTATTTAATTGGAGTCTACTTACTTTGCAGTATTGTGGTGGTTTTTGCCCTATATTGAGTTGAATCAGCCATGGGTGTACATGTCTTCCCCATTCTGAAATCCCTACCGCTTCTCTCCCCATCCCATCCCTCAGAGTTTTCCCAGGGCAGTGGCTTTGAGTGCCCTATGTCATGCATCAAAGTTGGACAGGTGATCTGTTTCATATATCACAATATACATGTTTCAATGCTAGTGTCTCAAATCATCTCACTCTGGCCTTCTCCCACAGAGTCTGAAAGTCTGTTCTTTACATCTGTGTCTCTTTTGCTGCCTCACATATGTGGTCATCATTACTATCTTTCTAATTTCCATATATATGTGTTAATATACTCTATGGGTGTTTTTCCTTCTGACATACTTCCCTCTGTATAATAGGCTCCAATTTCATCCACCTCATTAGAAGTGATTCAAATACGTTCTTTCTAATAGTTGAGTCATATGGATCACAGTTTTTTTTCCATGTGTATGCTGAAGGAAATCTAGGTTGCTTCCATATCTTAGCTATTGGAAACAGTGCTGCAATGAGCGTTGGCATACACATGTCTTTTTCAGCTCGGGTTTCCTCAGTGTGTATGCCCAGCAGTGGGATTTCTGGGTTGTTTGGCAATTCTATTTCCAGATTTTTAAGGAATCCCCACACTGTTCTCCATAGTGGCCATTCTAGTTTGCATTCCCACCAATAGTTTAAGAGGGTTTCCTTACTCTGCAGCCTCTGCAGCACTTATTGTTTGTAGACTTTTTGATAGCAGCCATTCTGACCATCAGGAGATGATCCCTCGTTGTGGTTATGATTTGCATTTCTCTGATAATGAGTGATGTTGGGCATCTTTTCATGTGTTTGTTAGCCATTTGTATGTCTTCTTTGGAGAAAAGTCTCTTCAGTTCTTTGTCCCATTTTTTGATCTGGTCATTTATTTTTCTGGTGTGGAGCTGCTTTTTTTAGATTAACTCTTTGTCAGTTACTTCATTTGCTATTATTTTCATTCTGAGGGCTGTATTTTCACTTTGCTTAGAGTTTCCTTTGTTGTGTAGAAGCTTTTAAGTTTAATTAGGTCCAGATTGTTTAATTAGGTCCAGATTGTTTAATTTTTATTGTATTTCCATTACCCTGGGAGGTGTGTCATAGAGGATCCTGCAGTGATTTATGTATGGGAGTATTTTGAATATGTTCTCCTCTAGGAATTTTATAGTTTCTAGTCCTGCACTTGAATCTTTCATCCACTTTGAGTTTATTTTTGTGTATGTGTATTTTGTGTATGGTGTTCTAGTTTCCTTCTTTTACATTTGGTAGAACCGTTTTCCCATCACCACTTGTTAAAGAGATTGTCTTTTCTCCATTGTATATTTTTGCATCCTTTGTTAAAGATATGGTGTCCATGGGTGTGTGGATTTATCTCTGAGCTTTCTGTTTTGTTCCATTGATCTATATTTCTCTTTGTGCCAGTACCATACTGTCTTGATGACGGTAGCTTTGTAGTATAGTCTGAAGGCAGGCAGATTGATTCCTCCTCTTCCATTCTTCTTTCTCAAGATTGCTTTGGCTATTCGAGGTTTCCTGTATTTCAGTACACATTGTGAAATTATTTGTTCTCATTTTGTGAAAAATACCATTGATAGCTTGATAGGGATTGCATTCAATCTAAAACTGCTTTGGGTAGTATACTCGTCATCACTATGTTGACTCTTCAGATCAATAAACAAGGTATATGTCACCATCTATTTGCGTCATCTTTGATTTCTTTCCTCGGTGTTTTAACGTTTTCTATATATAGGACTTTTGTTTCTTTGGTAGTTTTATTCCTAAGTATTTCATTCTTTTCATCCCAGTGCTGAAAGGGATTGTTTCTTAATTTCATTTTGTTTTCTCATTGTTAGTGTATCGAAATGCAAGGGATTTCTGTGTATTAATTTTATATCCTGCAACTTTTCTGTATTCATTGATTAGCTCTGGTAATTTTCTGGTGGTGTATTTAGGGCTTTCTGTGTAGAGGATCGTGTTATCTGCAATCAGCGAGAATATTATTTCTTCTTTTCCAATTTGGATACCCTTTCATTTTTTTCTTCTCTAATTGCTATGGCTAAAACTTCCAAAACCATGTTGTATAGTAGTGGTGAGAGTGGGCACTCTTATCTTTTTCCTAACTTTAGGGGAAATGCTTGAAATTTTTCACCTTTGAGGATAAAGTTTGCCATGATTTTATCATATATGACTTTTATTATGGTGAGTTGTGTTCTTTCTGTGCCTGCTTTCTGGAGCATTTTTACTATAAATGCATGTTGAATTTTGCCATAGGCTTTCTCTGCATCTATGGAGATAGGCATATGGGTTTTATCTTTCAGTTTGTTAATGCAATTTATCACATTATTTGATTTGCAAATATTGAAGAATCTTTGCATCCCTGGAATAAACGCACTTGGTCATGATGTTTGACCTTTTGAATATGTTGTTGGATTCTGTTTGCTAGAATTTGTTGAAGATTTTTCATGTATGTTCATCAGTGATATTGGCCTATAGTTTTCTTTGTGGCATCTTTCTCTGGTTTGGGGATTAGGGTGATGGGGGCCTCATAAAATGAGTTTGTGAGTTTGCCTTGTGTGCAGTTATTTGGAAGACTTTGAGTAGGATAGGTGTTAGCTCTTTAATTGTTTGGTGGAATTCACCTGTGAAACCAACTGATCCTAGGGTTTTTTTGTTCAAAGATTTTTTTATTACAGTTTCAATTTGCATGCTTTTGATGGGTCTGGCAAGATTTTCTATTTCGTCTTGGTTTTGTTTTGGAACATTATACTTTTCTAAGAATTTGTCCGTATCTTCCAAGTTGTCCATTTTATTTTCATATAGCTGCTGATAGTAGCCTCTTGTTTTCCTTTATATTTCTGTGTCATCTGTTGTGATTTCTCCATTTCCATTTCTAATTTGGTTGATTTGATTATTCTCTGGTTTTTTTTCCTGATGTGTCTGACTAATGCTTTGTCTATTTTATTTATCTTTTCAAAGAACCAGCTTTTAGTTTTGTTGATTTTTGCTATCATCTGCTTTTTTTCCACCTCTTTCTGCCCTAATTTTTATGATTTCTTTGCTTCTACTAACCCTGGGGTTCTTCATTTCTTCTTTTTCTAGTTGCTTTAGGTGTAAAGTTAGGTCATTTATTTCATGTTTCTTTTGTTTCTTGAGGTAACCTCTTATTGCTATCAGCTAAGGAAATGGCATGCCACTCCAGGATCCTTGCCTGGAAAATCCCATGGACTGAGGAGCCTGGTAGGCTACAGTCCATGTGGTTGCAAAGAGTCAGGCACAACTGAACGACTTCAATTCACTCACTTTCCCCTTAGCAGTGCTTTACTGAATGGCATAGGATTTGGTTTCTCATGTTTAATTTTCATTTGTTTCTATGCATATTTTGATTTCTTTTTTATTTCTTCTGTAATGTGTTGGTTATTCAGAAGCCTGTTGTTTAGCCTCCATATGTTTTTATTTTTAATAGTTTAATAGTTTTTTCCTGAAGTTGATTAGAGTCTTACCTCATTGTGATCAGAAAAGGTGCTTGAAATTATTTCGATTTTTTTTTTTTACTTTACCAAGGCTAGATTCATGGCCCAGAATGTGATCTACTCTTGAGAATGTTCCATGTGCACTTGAGAAAAAGGTGAATTTGATTGTTTTGTGGTGAAATGTCCTATAGATATCAACTAGTTCTAACTGGTCCATTGTATCATTTAAACTTTGTGTTTCCTTGCTAATTTTCTGGTTGGTTGATCTATTCATAGGCTTGAGTGACGTATTAAAGTCTTCTATTCTTACTGGGTTACTGTTAATTTCCCCTTTCCTACTTGTTAGCATTTGCATTACATATATTGGTCTTCTCCTATGTTGGGTGCATATATATTTATAATTGTTATATCTTCTTCTTGGTTTGATCCTTTGATCCTTATGTAGTGTCCTTCTTTGTCTCTTTTCACAGCCTTTCTTTCAAAGTCTGTTTTATCTGATATGAGTATTGATACTCCTGCTTTCTTTTGGTCTCCATTTGCACGAAATACCTTTTTCCAAACCTTTATGTTCACTTTGTATGTGTCCCTTGGTATGAGGTGGGTCTCTTATAGACAGCATGTGTAAGGGTCTGCTTTTGTAATGATTGTACAACACTTCCTTTGTCATGTATCTATCCATTTGCCGATGCCTCTGTCCAATCATCAATTGACCTTTTTCCTTGGCACATTTTCTGGTAAATTGCAGACATCAGTATGTCTCTCTGTAAATATTTCAGCAAGCCTGCCATTTAGTAGTGAGCCATGTTTGTTTACAGCAATGTTCTTTGGATATAAACTTTACATACAATGAAATATACAATGAAATATGCACTCTATCAGATATAGTTCCTTAAATCTGTTTCTCATTTCCACTGTATAATCATAAGGGATTTGATTTAGGTCATACTTGAATTGTCTAGTGGTTTTCCCCCACTTTCTTCAGTTTAAGTCTGAATTTGGCAGTAAGGAGTTCATTATTGTCCATCACATTATTGACTATGATCTGAGTCACAGTCAGCTCCCGATCATGTTTTTGCTGATTGTATAGAGCTTCTCCATCTTTGGCTGCAACCACACAATTAATCTGATTTCAGTGTTGATCATATGGTGAAATCCATGAGTAGAGTCTTCTCTTGTGTTATTGGAAGAGGGTGTTTTTATGACCAGTGCATTCTCTTGGCAAAAGTCTATTAGTGTGCCCTGCTTCATTCTGTACTCCAAGGCCAAATTTGCCTGTCACTCCAGGTGTTTCTTGACTTCATACTGTTGCATTCCAATCCCCTATCATGAAAAGGACATCTATTTGGGGTGTTAGTTCTAAAATGTCTTGTAGGTCTTCATAGTACCATTCAACTTCAGCTTCTTCAGTGTTACTTGTCAGGGCATAGACTTGGATTACTGTGATATTGAATTGTTTGCCTTGAAAATGAAGAGGGATCATTCTGTCATTTTTGAGATTGCATCCAAGTGCTGCATTTTGGACAGTTTTGTTGACTATGATGGCTACTCCATTTCTTCTAAGGGTAGTAGATTTAATGGTCATCTGAGTTAAATTCACCCATTCTGGTCCATCTGTGTTCACTGATTCCTAGAATGTCGACGTTCACTCTTGCCATCTCCTGTTTGACCACTTCCAATTTGCCTTGATTCATGGACCTAACATTCCAGGTTCCTGTGCAATATTTCTCTTTACAACATTGAACCTTACTTCTATCTCCAGTTACATCCACACCTGTGTGTTGTTTTTGCTTTGGCTACATCCATTCATTCATTCTGGAGTTAGTTCTCCACTGGTCTCCAGTAGGGAGATACTCCAGTATCCAGATACTCCAGTATATTGGGCACCTACTGACCTGGGGAGTTCATCTTTCGATGTCCTATATTTTTTTTCTTTTCATACTGTTTATGGGGTTCTCAATGCAAGAATACTGAAGTGGTTTGCCATTTCCTTTCTGCTTTATAGCAAAGTGATTCAGTTATAAACATATATTGTATATATACAAGGTGTGTGTGTGTATATATATACATTCTTATAATTCATCTTTGTTTTTTTTTTGTTCTTTTGGCTATACTTCTAACCATGTGGGGTTATTTCCCTGACCAGGGATTGAACATGCATGCCCTGCAGTGGAAGTGTGGATTCATAACCACTGAACTGCCAGGGATGTCCCATATATACTCTTTTCCATCATGATTTATCATAGGATACTGAATATAGTTGCCTGTCCTTGACAGTAGGAACTTGTCAATCCATTCAGTATACTCTAGTTTGTATCTCTTAACCCCTATCTCATACTCCATTGCTCCCCCAATTCTCTCAGCCTTGGAAACCACAAGTCTGTTCTCTATGTCCACGAGTGTGTTTCTGTTTCATACATGTGCTCATTTGCGTTATATCTTAGATTCCACATTTAAGTGATATCATTTGTTGTTTGCCTTTCTCTGTGTGCCTCACTTCAGTTAGTATGATCGTCTCTCGGTCCATGCATGTTGACTCAAATGGCCTTGTTGTTGTAGCTGTACAGATTCTTGTATCCTTTTAACCATACATAGAGGTATTCATCTGTGGTTATTTTCCCAGATATATTATGAAAACTTGTGTAGTACACCACTCTTGGAATATCATGTCCATTTTGAAGCTGTATTTGTATTTTATGTTTATGTCAGTCAGTTCAGTTCAGTTGGTCAGTCGTGTCTGACTCTTTGTGACCACAAGCACTGTAGGACACCAGGCTTCCCTATCCATCACCTCTCCTGGAGCTTACCGAAACTCATGTCCATTACGTCGGTGATGACATTCAACCATCTCATTCTCTGTCATCCACTTCACCTCCTGCCTTCAATCTTTCCCAACATCAGGGACTTTTCCAATGAGTCAGTTCTTCACATCAGGTAGCCAAAGTATGTGGGTGTGAATAAATATTTACTGTACCTTTGCTGCCCTGTCGTGGAGAAATAGAAGAATGGTTATGAATGCAATTCATAAAATCCAGATGTTCATAAAATTCATAAAATCACATATGTATATGTGGGTATGAATAAATATTTGCTGTGCCTATGATGCCCTCTCGAGGATAAACAAGAATGCTAATGACTGTAACTTACAAAATCCAAGGTAACACTCATATGTATATGTGTGTATGAATGCATATTTACTGTGCTTATGCTGACGTCTCGTGGAGTAATAGAAGAATGCTTTTGAATGTAATGTATCAAATCCAGATGTATTCTCTCATAAGTACATGTGGGTATGAATAAATATAAACTGTGATTATTCTGCCCTCTCGTGGAGAAATAGAAGAGTGCTTATGAATGCAATTTGTAAAAACCAGATGTTTTCTTTACATGTTGAAAATGATACTGTATAGCTTTTTAAAAAATTAATGCATGCTTATAACAGAAAATGTGAAGTTGCTAGAAAAATACAAAGACAGAAAAAATCACCCATGATTTCACATACCATTGGCTGAGAAATCTGAGTTCCTGGGAAGGGGAGATAAAAAGATGAGGGTGCACTAGTTCTTTTAGTATAAAATCATCTTTTCTGCTATTTGAATGCTAACATAGAACTTGGTTCTGATACGTGATTCTTGCTTTGTTTACTTATCTTCAGGCTTCTATTTTTACAAATGCCTAGTAATTTGACCCCCTGTTTAGAGACTCTTTGCTTCAATGTTTTTGTTTTTTGGTTTTTTGTTTTGTTTTTTGCATTGTTGCTATGATTTTATTTTTTTTTTATTTGTAGTGAATTTTGTCATACATTGAAATGAAAAGGCCTTGGGTTCACATGTCTTCCCCACCCCGATCCCCCCTCCCACCTCCCTCCCCACCCGCTCCCTCCAGGTGCTCCCAGAGCACCAGGTCCGAGCGCTTGTCTCATGCATCCAACCTGGGCCAGTAATCTGTTTCACCCTTGATAGTATACATTTTTCCATGCTGTTCTCTTGAAACATCCCGCCCTCGCCTTCTCCCACAGAGTCTAAAAGACTGTTCTATAAATCTGTGTCTCTTTTTCTGTTCTGCATATAGAGTTATCATTAACATCTTTCTAAATTCCATATATATGTGTTAGTATGTTATAATGGTCTTTATCTTTCTGGCTTACTTCACTCTGTATAATGGGCTCCAGTTTCATCCATCTCATTAGAACTGATTCAAATGAATTCTTTTTAATGGCTGAGTAATATTCCATGGTGTATATGTATCACAGTTTCCTTGTCCATTCGTCTGCTGATGGGCATCTAGGTTGCTTCCATGTCCTGGCTATGACAAACAGTGCTGCGATGAACATTGGGGTGCACGTGTCTCTTTCAGATCTGGTATCCTTGGTGTGTATGCCCAGAAGTGGGATTGCTGGGTCATATGGAAGTTCTATTTCCAGTTTTTTAAGAGATCTCCACACTGTTTTCCATAGTGGCTGTACTAGTTTGCATTCCCACCAACAGTGTAAGAGGGTTCCCTTTTCTCCACACCCTCTCCAGCATTTATTGCTTGTAGACTTTTGGATAGCAGCCATCCTGACTGGCGTGTAATGGTACCTCATTGTGGTTTTGATTTGCATTTCTCTGATAATGAGTGATGTTGAGCATCTTTTCATGTGTTTCTTAGCCATCTGTATGTCTTCCTTGGAGAAGTGCCTGTTTAGTTCTTTGGCCCATTTTTTGATTGGGTCATTTATTTTTCTGGAGTTGAGCTGGAGGAGTTGCTTGTATATTTTTGATATTAATCCTTTGTCTGTTGCTTTGTTTGCTATTATTTTCTCCCAATCTGAGGGCTGTCTTTTCACCTTGCTTATAGTTTCCTTTGCTGTGCAAAAGCTTTTAAGTTTCATTAGGTCCCATTTGTTTATTTTTGCTTTTGTTTCTAATATTCTGGGATGTGGGTCATAGAGGATCCTGCTGTGATTTATGTCGGAGAGTGTTTTCCCTATGTTCTCCTCTAGGAGTTTTATAGTTTCTGGTCTTACATTTAGATCTCTTATCCATTTTGAGTTTATTTTTGTGTATGGTGTTAGAAAGTGTTCTAGTTTCATTCTTTTACAAGTGGTTGACCAATTTTCCCAACACCACTTGTTAAAGAGGTTATCTTTTTTCCATTGTATATCCTTGCCTCCTTTGTCGAAGATAAGGTGACCATAGGTTCGTGGATTTATCTCTGGGCTTTCTATTCTGATCCATTGATCTATATATCTGTCTTTGTGCCAATACCATACTGTCTTGATGACTGTGGCTTTGTAGTATAATCTGAAGTCAGGCAGGTTGATTCCTCCAGTTCCATTCTTCTTTCTCAAGATTACTTTGGCTATTTGAGGTTTTTTGTATGTCCATACAAATTGTGAAATTACTTGTTCTAGTTCTGTGAAAAATACCGTTGGTAGCTTGATAGGGATTGCATTGAATCTTTAGATTGCTTTGGGTAGTATGGCCATTTTGACAATGTTGATTCTTCCAATCCATGAACACGGTATATTTCTCCATCTGTTTGTGTCCTCTTTGATTTCTTTCATCAGTGATTTATAGTTTTCTATGTATAAGTCTTTTGTTTCTTTAGGTAGATATATTCCTAAGTATTTTATTCTTTTTGTTGCAATGGTGAATGGTATTGTTTCCTTAATTTCTCTTTCTGTTTTCTCATTGTTAGTGTATAAGAATGCAAGAGATTTCTGTGTATTAATTTTATATCCTGCAACTTTACTATATTCATTGATTAGCTCTAGTAATTTTCTGGTACAGTCTTTAGGGTTTTCTATGTAGAGGATCATGTCATCTGCAAACAGTGAGAGTTTCACTTCTTCTTTTCCTATCTGGATTCCTTTTACTTCTTTTTCTGCCCTGATTGCTGTGGCCAACACTTCCAAAACTATGTTGAATAGGAGTGGTGAGAGTGGGCACCCTTGTCTTGTTCCTGATTTTAGGGGAAATGCTTTCAATTTTTCACCATTGAGGGTAATGCTTGCTGTGGGTTTGTCATATATAGCTTTTATTATGTTGAGGTATGTTCCTTCTATTCCTGCTTTCTGGAGAGTTTTGATCATAAATGGATGTTGAATTTTGTCAAAGGCTTTTTCTGCATCTATTGAGATAATCATATGGTTTTTATCTTTCAATTTGTGAATGTGGTGTATCACATTGATTGATTTGCGGATATTAAAGAGTCCTTGCATTCCTGGGATAAAGCCCACTTGGTCATGGTGTATGATTTTTTTAATATGTTGTTGGATTCTGTTTGCTAGAATTTTGTTAGGGATTTTTGTATCTATGTTCATCAGTGATATTGGCCTGTAGTTTTCTTTTTTTGCGTTGCTATGATTTTAAAATGTTGCAAACCATAACTATGGAAAATAGTGCTGCGATGAACACTGGGGTGCATGTACCTTTTGGAAATAAGGTTTTCTCCAGGAATATGTAAAAGAGAGGGGTTGCTAGGTCATATGGTAACTCCATTTTATTTTTAAAGGAGCTGCCATACTGTTCACAATATTGGCTGTACCAATTTACATGCCCACTGACAGTTCAAGAGTGTTCCCTTTTCTTCACACTCTCCCCATGAATTATTTTTTGCAGAATTTTTGATGATAGCTATTCAGACTGGTGTGAAGTAATACCTCATTGTAGTTTTGATTTGCATTTCTCTAATAATTAGTGATGTTGAGCCTAATTTCATGTGTTTTATCTTCATCTGTATGTCTTTGGAGAAATATCTATTTAGATCTGCCTGTTTTTTGATTGAGGGTTTTTTTTTTTTTGATACTTGTGTACATGAGCTGTTTGTATGTTTTGGAGAATAGTGCCTTGATGACTAATAGGAACTACCTGTGTAGCACAGGTAACTGTCCTCAATGCTCTGTGGTGACATAAATGCAAAGGAAATTCAAAAATAGAGTATATATACACACACAAACACACAGCCGATTTAGGTTGCTGTCCAGCAGAAAGCAACACAACATTGTAAAGCAACTACATGTGTACTTACTGTAGGCTCCATTTATAGGAAGTTCTAGATGAAGCAAAAGTAGTCTATACTAATGGAACTGAGAAGAGGGGTTTCATGGGGGAAGCGCAGTGTGGGCAAGGGTACCAAAGATGTTTTCTAGGATGCTGAGAAAAAATTGCACTGAGCATCATATAATCTTGGTGAAACTGCATAAATATTTCTGCAATGTAAATTCCAAAAAGGGTCTTGCTAAGTGGTTCCATGTATTTACAAATTTACTAGATAATGTCAAATTATCCTTCAGAAAGTTGCATCACTCTATGCTTTCACAACACTACATGAGAACTCATTTTCCAACCCCTCATCCTCAATTTGGAGGAAACATTTGGTATCTTTCAACTTTCTCATTGAATTATGACAAATTTCATGGTGAGAAATCATATTCCATTATTGCTTTGGCTTGAATTTCTTTTATTTCCAATTAGTTTCAACATTTCCTCCTGTTTTTTGGTAATTTTTCTTTTTTTTCTCTTTTGAGTAGTTTGTATTAGTTTATACTGTATGTTTACTTCCTGGTTGTCTTCTATTGTATTTTTCATCTTCTTTTCTTATTTTGACTTTTTAACTGTGCATAAATTAGGTAAATGAGCCCTCTGTCAGCTGTCTTCCAAATATTTCTCAATTCTCTTTTTATAATTCCTTGCTTATTATTTATTTACAGGAATTATACCACACAATGTAAATTTTCCCTTTTTAGCTTTTGGACAAAGATCACTTAAATTAAGAAATTTAAATAACTGAGAAAACTCCAGGGTGCTAGAGGGTGTACACTAAAAGAATTATGGGGTGGCAGGCAACTCACTGTGAGTTCACCTGTGTGCCTTTCCACATGTACTTTTCAATAAACCATTTATTTTCCACTGAAATATACTGAAATATATGTATGTATATATATATATATATATAGAAAAAAGTAAGTGAAGGTGGGTAGTGCCATGATGGGCCAGGGTGAAGCCAGGACGGGTGGTGCTGCACCTGGGACTCCAAACAGATGAGTTATCCATAGGCTTGGTCAGCCCTGTGAAGCCAACAGGGACACGTCTCTCCAGCTGTGATTGGAGGACTCAGGGAGCCCCAGCACGTGCTCAGAGCCAAGGTCACGAGGAGGGAAGCACAAGCAGGGCGATGATGCTGCCCAGTAAGCCTGTCTCCCTTGGGCCAGAGGGAAGGTGGTGCTACTTTTATTATGGAAAATGTAGTCTGTGGCTATTGGGAAAAGAACTTGGTCAGTACACAGAGTGTGAAAAAGTAAGCAAAAACCATGATTACTTTCACCACAGTGCATATTCTCCCCCATTTCCTCCCCATCATGGTTCAGCCCATATTTCTACAGTTGGAATTATACTTCATGTGCATTTTGGTTTTTACTGTTCTTTGCTCTGTACTTTCCCATATACTTTATTATAAAAATTTCCAGACATTCCACAAAGTTGAGAATTTTTTCTAGCTAATACACAGACTTCCCACCTCGATTCTACTATAACCATTTTATGGTACTTCCTTTGTCATGTAATTATCCATGTGTCCATCCCTCTATCCGTCCTTGAATCCCTCTTATTCCCTGGTGCATTTTGTGACAAATTGCAGACATCAGTATGCATCTCTGTAAGTATTTTAGCAAGCCTGCCATTCAGTAGTGAGCTATGTTTGTTTACAGGAGTTTTCTTTGAAATATAAACTTTATGTACAATGAAATACTCCCATCTTTTTTTCCCAGTCTAATTATTTTTTATTTGAAGTATAGTTCATTTACAGTGTTGTGTGAATTATTGCTTTACAACAAAGTGATTCATTTATACACATATATGTCTTGCATTCATTGTGTGTATATATACATAGATAGATAGATATGTATTTATTTAATCTTTTTTATGGCTACAATGTGCAGTATGTGGGATTAGTTCCCTGACCAGGAATTGAAGCTGCATCCCCTGCAGTGGAAGTGTGGGGTCTTAGCCACTGGACCACCAGGGACATCCTATATATATTCTTTTTCTTTAATGATTTATTATCAGATACTGAATATAGTTATCTATTCTCTACAATAGGAACTAATCTGTCCATTCCATATACTCTAGTTTATATCTATAATCCCCAGTCTCTCACTCCATCCCTCCACCAATTCTCTCTGCCTTGGAAGCCACAAGTCTGTTCTCTATGTCCATGAATGTTTGTTTTTTTTTTTTCTGTTTCATACATATGTTCATTTATATTGCATCTTAGATTCCATATTTAAGTGATATCATTTGGTATTTGTCTTTCTCTGTGTGCCTCACCTCACTTCATATGATCATCATTCGGGGCATGCATATTGACTCAAATGGCCTTATTGTAATTGTACACATTCATGTATCCTTTTAACCATATATAGAGGTGTTCCTCTGAGGTTATTTTCACAAATATATTATGTTAAATAATCAGGGTTACAATATACAGCCTAGATGTATTCCTTTCCCGGTTTGGAACACGTCTGTTGTTCCATGTCTGGACCTGACTGTTACTTTTTGACCTGCATACAGATTTCTCAGGAGGCAGGTCAGGTGGTCTGGTATTCCAATCTCTTTAAGCACTTTCCACAGTTTGTTGTGATCTACATAGTCAAAGGCTTTGGTGTTGTCAATAAAGAAAAACTGGGTGTTTTCTTGGAACTCTCTTGCTTTTTCGATGATACAGCAGTTGTTGGCAATTTGATCTCTGGTTCCTCTGCCTTTTCTTTATCAAGCTAGAACATCTGGAAGTTCATAAGTTCATGTCCTGTTGAAGCATGCCTTGGAGAATTTTGAGCATTACTTTGCTAGCGTGTGAGATGAGTGCAATTGTGTGGTAGTTTGAACAGTCTTTGGCATTGCCTTTATTTGGGATTGGAATGAAAGCTGACCTTTTGCACTCCTGTGGGCACTGCTGAATTTCTGAGATTTGCTGGCATATTGAGGGCAACATTTTCACAGCATCATCTTTTAGGATTTGAAAGAGCTCAACTGGAATTCCATCACCTCCACTAACTTTGTTCGTAGTGATGCATCCTAAGGCCCGCTTGACTTCGCATTCCAGGATATCTGGCTCTAGGAGAGTGATCACACCATCGTGTTTATCTGGATCATGAAGATCTTTCTTGTAGAGTTCTTCTGTGTATTCTTGCCACCTCTTCTTAATATCTTTTGCTTCTGATAGTCCATCCATTTTCTGTCCTTTATTGTGCTCATCTTTGCATGAAATGTTCCCTTTGTATCTCAGATTTTCTTGAAGATATCTCTAGTCTTTCCCATTCTATTGTTTTCCTCTATTTCTTTGCATTGATCGCTGAGGAAGGGTTTCTCATCTCTCCCTGCTAATCTTTGGAAATCTGCATTCAAATGGGCATACCTTTCCTTTTCTCCTTTGACTTCAGCTTCTCTTCTTTTCTCAGCTATTTGTAAGGCGTCCCCAGAGAAACATTTTGCCTTTTTGTGTTTGTTTTTCTTGGATATGATCTTGATCACTGCCTCCTGTGTAATGTCACAAACCTCTTTAGTTGTCAATGCATTATTCTCCAAAATATACAAAGAGCTTATGTAGGCCTGTATCCAAAAAAAAAAAAAAAAACTTAATCAAAAATGGGCAGATCTAAACAGACATTTTTCCAAAGATGACATACAAGTGGCCAAAAAGCACATGAAAAAATGCTTGACATCACTAATTATTAGAGAAATGCACATCAAAGATGGGGAGAAGGGGATGACAGAGGATGATATGGGTGGATGGTATCACAGACTCAATGGACATGAGTTGCTAGATCACAGAAAGGGTGTGAGTAGGTATGATGTTATTATGTTACTCAAGATAATGAGGGAAAGTCTCCCTGAAAGATGGCAATGAAGAAGAGATCTGGAGGAAGTGAGGGAGCAGGCCGTAGTGTTACCTAAGGGAAGAGCATTCCAAGCAGGAGGAACAATAAATGCCACAGTCCTTGCAGGGAAATCTACCTGAAATGCTTCTGAATGTCAAGGAGTCCTGTGACAGTCTGGGTTTGGCATATTTCAACGGGTTTAGCACTCGTTGAAAGGGGTCTGGTGCTGCTGTCTCTGTTTCTCCCACAATTTGTGGTCATCCAAATTTCACAGATGAAGGACTCAAGGCTCCAACATGTGCTGTGCACAGTCTCTCCTAGCTATACCTGAAATTAGGAGTGAAACCTTCTGGTATGATGAGAGGCAGAGAGCCTGAGTGAAAGCCTCCATGCTGAATGTCAGTCAGCCAGAGGATATCAATTATAATGTGGGAATTGTGCCTCATAATCATGCTACTCTTGATGGAGGGCAGGACTTAAGAAGGAGAAAGCAACTGGGGGAAAGGAGGGAGGCAGGATGGGGAAGCTGGAGGACAATGAGAACATAAAACCCAATGGCTTCGTCACATTGCTTGGATTTGGCTCAATTTACCTTGAGTAACTGATTGTATTAGAATATATTCACCTTTTCTCTGTCCCTACCCACTTTTTCCCTCCCTTTCTCTTTTGTTCCAGGGATACCACATGGGCCTGGAGATTTCTGTAATTTTTTTCAAATGCAAGCTCGGTTTTTAAATAGATTATCAATTTATTTTTTGCTCAACTTTGTTAGTTAGTTCCTTTCACTGAAATTGCCAGATGTAGTTGTGGAGAATCAGTCATAGAATCCTTTTAAACTCTGTGGGATCTGAAACCTATTTTACTCCCAATATTGGTAAGTGTTGTCTTTAGTTATCTTGCTTTTTTGGTCTATATGAGTAGAAGTTTATGAATTTATATTGATCTTTTGAAAGACCCAGCTTTGGGTTTTGTTGATAATCTCTAATTTTTTCTAATATTTGTTCTGATCACTATTTCCCTTATTTTGCTGACAGTCTCAGTACTAAAGGGGTTTAACAAAGTTCCTGAGAGTTTCCCAAGCAGAGTGAAAACTCACAGATTCTAGGGCACTATTGTAGCTGCACTAAGTGAGATTCACTGAGTGCAGATCATGAAATCTGTGATTTTTTTTTCTTTTTAAATTTCCTCAGTTCTGATTGACATGGACAACTTGTCTAGGCACTACCAGAGCAGAGGAATGGTCTTATGTGGCCTACTGCCATGTTCTGTCTCCATTGGGAGCTTGTGTAGGTTACAGGGGTTTACTGCCTTCTCTGATGCAAGACCTCCAGTCTAGCAGACTCACTGATATTCTATCTACTGTTCTCAGGAGGCTCTCAGACCATTGTTTCTACAAAACATCCTGATTTCAGTCTTGCCAAGCCTATATCTGAAAGATTTCTGAAGAAATCAGATTTCTATATAGTGTTCATTTCCATAGTGTAAAATTTGCTTGTGTTATGTGGTAGCTGTTATTCTACATATTTTGCCATAGCCGTTGGATCTTACCCTTGAGTGAATAAATACAAACACACAATGTTGCACAACGCATCCAGAACAGTGGCTCCCTTACTGCGGGGTGACACTAAGCAAGTTACCTAGCATCTCTGTGCCGCATTCCTCCATTAGCCCCATGGAAACACTAGCTTGGAGTAAATTTAAATACTTCATGGGGCAGTATAGAACACTGACCAGGTTAAGATATGGGAAACTGTCAGAACAATATATGCCATATGGTACGTTCCAGTCAATTCTAGCTGCTGTCATTACTGTTGTTAATGTTATTGCTGTTCCACATTTCCCTGCATAGTGTTTCAGGGACACAGTGTCAACACCACCTTTGACTCACCGCATGGGCCTTGCACTATCAATTCAGCCCTTCAGGGCCTCAAGAACAGAGTGTATGAGGCATCAGAGAATGGGGGAAGGCCTTTTTTTTCTTTTAGCATAATGAGTATTCGCCTCTTCTTATGGAGAAATTGTGAAACCTAAATGCAACACTGAAGTTTCATTGTGTGCTCGTATGGAAACGTTTAGTGCATATTCTCTATGAAGTTACAGGTCTAATGACCCCTTCATGTGATCTGTATAATGACAGGAAATAAGTGGCCACTGGACAGTTATAGGTCATGAGTATATATAGTTTTTTTTTCTTTTCATTTATTTTTATTAGTTGGAGGCTAATTAGTTTTAAAAACCTTATAGAGGGACATTTAAAGGCCAAGAAACCTTATAACATGGCTCTTTTTGCCATTATTTCCATCAAGTCTAATTCTCCTGTATCAAATTCTGAAAATCTGAATCTGATGAAGATATGAAATTGTCAATAATCAAACTTTCATCAATAATGCTTTATTTCTTGTGTCGTTTTCACACAGCCAGTTTTAGTGTGTTTCTGATTTCTTCCACTAATATTCATGATTTTTTAATCCAAGGGTGATGATATGGATATTTTCTGAGGTAAATCATGAGATTTTTCAGCCATGTTTTTGGATGGAGAGTCTGAGGATGGGGCACAGGTGAGAGAGGGTGGAGTTTCCCTGCGAGAGGGAAAGGCTGGGGGCAGGGACAAGGGAATGTTTGTACAAGCAGAAACGGAAGTGAAGAGAGGCAAGAAGAGAAGCTCACCCTTCTGAACCGTGGTTAGCTCTCCATGTGTACACATATAATACAATCTTTGAGTACTCATAGCAACACTATGAAGTTAAGCATTTTTACTGCTACCATCCTTCTCAGCAGCTAGGGAAGCAGAAACACATAGTGGTTAACAGGTGAATGAATTTTCCCAAAGTCACCTTCCTGGCAAGAACTGAATCAGATTGGAGCCCAGGCCAGAGAGAAACAGAGACGTGCTGTATCTGACCCCCAATCTGGAATAGGGTGCAGTGTCTAGTGTCATAGGCAGATCAACATGTCCATCTGCAGGAAACTTTACTGTGTGTGAATCTGTGTATGGATTGAACACAGTGTCTCCTAAGTGCATGAAAGACCATGGGGTTTCATGTCAACATGCACACATCACAGAGAAGAGTTCCTGGTCCAAATGAAGGCCTCAACATGTGTTTCCTGTGACCAACATTAGTGGAGCACCCTCATTATGATGGAAAGTAGCATAACCATAGTATAATGATAAACAGAACAGCAGATACAATATCATGAAGACGTTAACTCCCCTATCTCATACTTTTTAAAAATGAAGAGAACAGAACCTGGAAGGCAATAGACCACATACTAAGTTTTTTTCTCTCAACTGTGACAATTTAGATAATTTCCAAATAACCATTTTTAGCTTTTTAAAAAATATTTTTTCACTGATTGGTTATTATTTACAGCATTGGTTTGATTTCTGTCATACATAAATCTGAATTAACCATAGGTGTAGATGTACATATGTCCCCTCCCTCTTGAACCCCTCCCACTTCCCGCTCATTCCCTCCCCTCTAGGTTATTACAGAGCCCCCATTTGAGTTCCCTGAGGCATACAACAAACTCCCATTGGCTATCTATCTACATATGTTAGTGTATATGCATCCATGCTACTCTCTTTCCTTTGGTCTCACCCATTCCCTCTTCTCCCCAACCCTTGTGCATAAGTCTGTTCTCTATGTCTGCATCTCCAATGTTCCTCTGCAAACAGGTTTATCAGTCCCTTCCTTCTAGATTCTAGATATGTGCGTTAATATATGATATTTGTTTTACTCATTCTAACGTTCTTCACTCTGTATAATAGGCTCTGGGTTCATCCACCTTCTTAGAACTGACTCAAATACATTCTTTTTTTTCTATGGCTGAGTAGTTTTCCATTGTATATATACACCAAAGCTTCTTTGACCATTCCTCTGTCAATGGACATCTAGCTTACTTCCATGTCTTGGCTGTTGTAAATAGTGCTGCAGTGAACACTGGTGTGTGTGTGTGTGTGTGTGTGTGTGTGTGTGTGTGTGTGTGTGTGTCTTTTTAGCTTTGGATTTTTGAAGGATGTATGCCTAATAGTGGGATTAACGGGTCATATGGTGTCTTTATTCCTAGTTTTTTTAGTAATTTCCATACTGTCTTCCATAGTGGCTGTATCAATTTACATTCCCACCAGCAGTGTATAGGGCTCCCTTTTCTCCACACCCTCTCCAGCACTTGTTTGGATTTTTTTTATTATGCCCATTCTGTCTGGTGTGAGGTGATATCACATTGTAGTTTTGCTTTGCATTTCTCTAATAATGAGCTTCCCTGATGCCTTAGGGGGTGGAGAGTCTGCCTGCAGTGTGGGAGACCTGGGTTCAGACCCTGGGTTGGGAAGATCCCCTGGAGAAGGAAATGGCAACCCAGTATTCTTGCCTGGAAAATTCCTTGGACAGGAGAACCTGACAGGCTACAGTCCATGCAGTTACAAAGAGCTGGACACGACTGAGTGACAACACTTTAATAATGTGTGATGTCAATCATCTCTTCATGTGTTTATTAGCCATCCATATGTCTTCTTTGGAGAAATATCTGTTTAGAACTTTTGCCCACTTTTTGACTGGGTTGTTTGTTTCTCTGGTATTGACTTGTATGAGCTGCTTGTATGTTTTGGATATCAATACTTTGTCAGTTGTTTCATTTGCTATTGTTTTCTCCCATTCTGAGGGTGGTCTTTTCACCTTGTTTATAGTATCCTTCGCTATGCAAATCTTTTAAATTTAATTAGCTCCCACTTATTTATTTTTGCTTTTATTTCCTTTATTCTAGGAGGTTTGTCATAAAGGATCTTGCTTTGATTTACGTTCTTCAGTGTTCTGCCTATGTTTTCTTCCAAGAGTTTTATAGTTTCTGGTCTTACATTTAGGTCTTTAGTCCATTTTGAGTTTACCTTTGTGTATGGTTTAGGAAGTTTTCTAATTTCATTCTTTTGCACTTAGTTGTCCAGTTCTTCCAGCATGACTTACTGAAGATGCTGTCTTGCTCCCGTTGCATATTCTAGCCTCCTTTGTCAAAGATAAGGTGCCCATATGTGTGTGGGTTTTTCTCTGGGCTTTCTCTCTTGTTCCACTGGCCTATACTTCTGTTTTTGTGTCAGTGACATGCTGTCTTGATGACTGTAGCTTTGTAGTATAGTCTGATATCAGGTGAGTTGATTCCTCCAGTTCCATTCTTCTTTCTCAAGATTACCTATTCAGGGTCTTTCATGTTTCCATACGAACTGTGAAATTTTTTGCTCTAATTCCATGAAAAATGCCATTGGTAATTTGATAGGGATTTCATTGAATCTGTAGACTGCAGTTGGTAATACAGTCATTTTCACAATATTGATTCTTGCAACCCAGGAGCATGGAATATCCTTCTACCTGTTTATATCATCTTTGATATCTTTCATCAGTGTCTTATAGTTTTCTGTATACAGTTTAATTGCCTCCTTTGATAGGTTATCTCTAGGTATTTTATTATTTTAGTTGCAATGGTAAATGGGATTGATTCCTTAATTTCTCTTTCTTTTTTTTTCATTGTTAATATATATGAATTCACTTGATTTGTATGTATTGATTTTGTATCCTGCAACTACTAAATTCACTGATTAGTTCTAGTAATTTTCTGATGGTATCTTTAGGGTTTTCTATGTACAGTATCATGTCATCTGCAAATAGTGGGAGTTTTCCCTCTTCCTGTCCAATCTGGATTCCTTTTTTTTTTCTGATTGCTTTACTAGGACTTCCAAAAGTATGTTGAATAATAGTGGCAAGCGTGGGCACCCTTCTCTTGTTCCTGATCTCAGAGGGAATGCTTTCAGTTTCTCACTATTTAGAATAATGTTTTCTGTGGGTTTATCATATATGACCTTTGCTATGCTGACTCAGGTTACATCTATACTCATTTTTGAAGAGTTTTTTTTATCATAAAAGGGTGCTGAAATTTGTCAAAAGCTTTTTCCACATCTATTGAGATTATCATTTGGATTTTGTCTTTCAGTTTATTAATATAGCACATCACATTGTTCAGTTTGCATATAATGAAGAATCCTTGCATCCCTGGGATACATTGGACTTGATCATACTTGTGATCTTTTTAATGTGATGTTGAACTCTGTTTGTTAGAATTTTGTTGATGATTTTTGCATCTATGTTCATCCATGAAATTGGTCTGTTATTTTATTTTTTGTGATATCTTTGTCTGGCTTTGGTATCAGGGTGGTTGTGCTGTCATAGAAGGAGTTTGGAAGTGTTCCTTCCTCTGCATATATTGGGAAGAGTTTCAGAAGGATAGGTATTAACTTTTCTCTAAATGTTTGATAGAATTTACCTGTGAAGCCATCTGTCCCTGAGCTTTGGGCTTATTTTGGGGGGAGTTTTGATCACAGTTTTGATTTCAGTTTTTGTAATAGTCTTGTTCATAATTTCTATTTCTTCCTGGTTCAGCCATAGAAGGTTGAACTTTTCTAAGAATCTGCCCATATCCTCTGGTTCTCCATTTTATTAGCATATAGTTGCTCATAACAGTCTCTTATGATCCTTTGTATTTCTGTGTTGTCTGTGGTAACCTCCCGTTTTTCATTCCTAATTTTCTTGATTTGATATTTCTCCTTGTTTTTCTTCATAAGTCTGGCTAATTGTTTGTCAGATTTGTTTATTTTCTCAAAGAACCAGCTTTTAGTCCTGTAAATCTTTACTATTGCTGCATTCATTTCTTTTTCATTTATTTTGGCTCTGATTTAAAAATTTCTTCTACTAACTTAGGGTTTGGATTTTTTTTATTTTTGCAGCTGCTTTAGGTGTTGAGTTAGGCTGTCTAGTTGATGTTTTTTCTTATTTGTTGAGGTAAGATTGTATTGCTATCAACTTCCCTTTTAGCACTGCTTTTACTGATTCCAATAGTTTTTGGGAGCAGACAACCCATAAACTAGAGAACAATTATCCCAAAGAAGTTCTCTCACTGTTATGAAAGTTCTAGCACCCAAAACAGATTTCTCACCCTGTGGATCCAGCAAAGGGACTGAGGACTCCCAGTGTATTTGATTCTGGAGGCTAGTGGGTTTGGCTATAGAACTTCCACAGGACAAGTGAAACAGACACTTGGAAGGCACAGATACAACCTTGTGTGCACCAGGACCCAGGAGCAAGGAACAGTGAGGCCACAAGAGACTGAGTCAGACTTGCCACTGTGTGTTCAGGAGTCTCTGGCGGAGGCGTGTGTCGACAGTGGCCTGCCATGGGTTCAGGAGTACTGACTCTAACAGTCCTGGCATAAGTCCTTTTGAATGAGGTCACCATTACCAACATGGGCATCACTGTTTCTTCATGAAATATGGAATTCTTTGTATTTCTCACATATACCGGGACAAATTTCTGCCATGAGATATGGAATTCTCTGCATCTCTTATATAAAAATCTGGGTGCTAATACTCTTTCATAAAGTTGGGCTTCTCTGTATTTCACATTTGAAGATTCAGAATCGAAATTTCCTATAAGAACTATGGAAATCTCTGTATTTCGTGTGAACCACTGGTTTTTCAGGTACTGAAACATGTGTTTTCTGTTATGGTTCTGTCCCTGGCCTCACACATGTGCATGTACAGGTGTGTGTTCATGTTGCCCGTGTTAGTGGATGGTGCATGATTCTGGCCCACTGCAGACACAGAGATGAGGGTGAAAGAACATGAGACATGGAACAACCAGAAGGCACCCACAACCTAGGGGAGACTGGTCCACACATCTGTGTGGTGCCCATGGCCAGGACAGCAACGAAAGGATGGCCAGGGATAGCTCCTGACAGTGGGTCCACAAATCTGCAATTAAAGAAAGAGACATAAACAAGCTCACAACTTCTGATGTGTTGTTTTGTCTGTTTGTGTTGTTAAGCAGGTGTAGAGGGTTTGAGGAGTCACCCAGAGTAGGTCAAGTGGTGTGGGGCTTTAAAACCACTGCCTGTGGACCCCTCCGTCTGTGGGGCATTGGCTGCCATGGGAAAGGTAGATATGGCTCCTGCAGGACCCAGGATTGTGAAGAGACCAAGGTTGTTGAGAAAAGGGTAGAGACTGGGAGGAGGAGGCAAGGAAAGAGAGCCTACCTCACTGGAGACTTACTTCTCCCACACATGTGAGAAGGAGATAGTTGAAGGCCCTGGGCTAGTGTTGCCTAGCATCAGCCTGTCAGCCAGCACCCTCCCGCCCCCACGGTGGCACACCTTGGCACCATGTGTGACAAATGATGTGCTAAGGTAAGCACTCAGTTGGCCAGCCCAGGCATCCCAGTAGAGACACGGCATGGGTATGGCCTCCATCTGGGCACTTCCAGGTAAATGGCCATGCAGAAAGGTGAAAAAAGCAATGGTGTGGGGTGCATGTGTGTGCCCCTATGCTTATGTTTGTCTGTGAGAGAGAGAGAGAACAGCGATGAAGCATGATTGGTGGGCCGTTTGTATGCAGGGACCCTGGGGGCAGTGAGAGACAGTTGGCAGTTCAGAGCCTGTTGGCTTTCAGGCTCCAGAGGTTAGTGAATAGCAGTCCTGTAAAAGAGGCCCCATTGCTTGCTCCAGAAGTTTTTTTTTTCTTTTTTCTTCATTTATTTTTATTAGTTGGAGGCTAATTACTTTACAGTAATGTAGTGGTTTTTGCCATACATTGACACGAATCAGCCATGGATTTACATGTGTTCCCAATCCTGATCCCCCCTCCCACCTGCCTCCCCATCCCATCCCTCTGGATCTTCCCAATGCACGAGCCCTGAGCACTTGTCTCATGAATCCAACCTGGACTGGCGATCTGTTTCACACTTGATAATATACATGTTTCAATGCTCTTCTCTCAGATCATCCCACCCTCACCTTCTCCTACAGAGTCCAAAATTCCATTCTATGCATCTTTGTCTCTTTTTCTGTCCTGCATATAGGGTTATCGTTACCATCCGTTTAAATTCCCTATATATGTGTTCGTATACTGTATTGGTCTTTATCTTTCTGGCTTACTTCACTCTGTATAATGGGCTCCAGTTTCATCTGTCTCATTAGAACTGATTCAAATGTATTCTTTTTAATAGCTAAGTAATATTCCATTGTTTATATGTGCCATAGCTTTCTTATCCATTCGTCTGCTGATGGACATCTAGGTTGCTTCCATGTCCTGGCTATTATAAACTAGTTTATAATAGCTGCAGGAATAGAAGAAACATACCTCAACATAATAAAAGCTATATATGACAAACCCACAGCAAACATTATCCTCAATGGTGAAAAACTGAATGCATTTCCCCTAAAATCAGGAACAAGACAAGGGTGACCACTCTCACCACTACTATTCAACATAGTTTTGGATGTGTTGGCCACAGCAGTCAGAGCAGAAAAAGAAATAAAAGGAATCCAAATAGGAAAAGAAGAAGTAAAATTCTCACTGTTTGCAGACGACATGACCCTCTACATAGAAAACCCTAAAGACTCTACCAGAAAATTACTAAAGCTAATCAATGAGTATAGTAAAGTTGCAGGATATAAAATTAACACACAGAAATCTCTTTCATTCCTATACACTACCAATGAGAAAACAGAAAGGGAAATTAAGGAAATAATACCATTCACCATTGCAACAAAAATAATAAAACACTTAGAAGTATATCTTCCTAAAGCTCCAGAAGTTTTGACGTTAATTTCCTCCTTTCTTGGCAGTTTCCTCCTTTGCCATGGAGGGAAAAGGGTTAAAGCTGTCAGTCTGTGAGTCGTGAAAGCCTCACTGGAGCACAACCTCGCTTTCATCATGGAGTTCCTGAAGGAGACCTGCACCATGTGACTCTCACAGGGACCCTGGATTCTAAGTGAGGGTCTTGGATGTCCCCCAGCCCAACCATTAGCTGGGTTCAGTGGCCCACACTGTGTAAAATAGTTAGTCACACCTGACCTGTAGGCAGACCTACCACAGCCTAGCAAGGGCAGCAGAAAGAGAGCCTTGCCATTCAGCAAGTCATTGAGGCCTGGTGGAATCAACCTCTCTTGGTGCATTTAGGAGAGGAATGCTGCTTTCTGCACAAGGGAGAGGATAGCTGTGGGCGTAGGGTGGGCAGACATGCCAGGGTGCCTTTCATGTGGGGCTCTTTGTTGGTAGTAGTAAACTGTAGAGCCGACAGAAAGGGAGGCCAGCTTACCATTTCAGCTGTGCGTTCAGTGCTTGGTTTTGGCAGAGACCCTTTGGATCCATGTGCAGCTTCTTCACGGCACTGTATCAGAGTCAGAGGCCTGTCACATTCTCTTTGGCCTTTTGGAAGACCGGGCATCTATTTGGCATTTTCCTGCTACAGGAAGATAGCAATTGAGTGTAAAGGAAAACAGTTGCAAACAGAAAAGTATAGAGTAGGGAAGAGCAGGGGAACCTCAGTCAGAAGGTGCTGGCCCTGGACAGGGGGTGCTGGGCCTGCGATGAGCACGGCATTGGTAAGGAATATCCTTAGGAGGTGCACGCTGAGAAAAGGTTGCTCTAAGTCAACTCCATGTCTAACTGGTGCTTCTTCACCTGCACACAGATTTCTCAGGAGACAGGTTAAGGTGGTCTGCTATTCCCACCTCTTGAAGAAGTTTCCACATTTTGCTGTGATCCACACAGTCAAAGGCTTTGGAGTAGTCAATAAAGCATAACTAAATGTTTTCTGGGAACTCTCTTGCTTTTTTAATTATACAACCAATGTTGGCAATTTTATTTCTCTGGTTCCTCTGCATTTTCTTAATCTAGCCTGAACATCTGGATCTTCATGGTTCACAAACTGTTGAAGCCTGATTTGGAGACTTTTGAGCATTACTTTCCTAGTGTGTGAGATGACTGTAACTGTGTGGTCATTTGAACGTTCTTTGGCATGGCCTTTCTTTAGGATTGGAATGAAAACTGACCTTTTCCAGTCCTATGGCCACTGCTGAGTTTTCTAAACTTGCTGGCATATTGAGTTCAGCACTTTCACAACATCATCCTTAAGGATTTGAAATAGCTCAATTGGAATTCCATCAGCTCCAGTAGCTTTGTTGGTAGTGATGCTTCCCAAGGCCCACTTGACTTCACATTCCAGGATGTCTGGCTGTACGAGAGTGATCACACTATTGTGGTTATCTAGTTCATGATGATCGTTTTTTATAGTCCTTCTGTATATTCTTGCCACTTCTTAATATCTTCTGCTTCTGTTAGGTCCATACCATTTCTGCCCTTTATTGTGCCCATCTTTGCATGAAATATTCCCTTCATATCTCTAATTTTCTCGAAGATATCTCTAGTCTTTTCCATTCTATTGCTTTCCTCTATTTCTTTGCATTGATCACTGAGGAAGGCTTTCTTATATCTCTGTGCTAATTCTTTGGAACTCTGTATTCAAATGGGTATAGCTTTTCTTTTCTCCTTTGCCTTTAGCTTTTCTTAGATACTCAGCTATTTGAAAGGCCTCCTCAGACAACCATTTTACCTTTTTGCATTTCTTTTTCTTGGGGATGGTCTTGATCACTGCCTCCTGAATAATGTCATGAACCTCCATCCATAGTTCTTCAGGCACTTTGTCTATCAGATCTAATCCCTTGATTCTATTTGTCACTTCCACTGTATAATTGTAAGGGATTTCATTTAGGTCAGACCTGAATGGCCTGGTGGTTTTCCCTACTTTATTCAATTTAAATCTGAATTTTGCAGTAAAGAGTTCATGATCTGAGCCACAGTCAGCTCTTGGTCTTCTTTTTGCTGACTCTATAGAGCTTCTCCATCTTTGGCTGCAAACAGTATAATCAATCTGATTTCGGTGTTGACCAACTGGTGATGTCCATGTGTAGAGTCTTCTCTTTTGTTGTTGGAAGAGGGTGTATGCTATGACCAGTGTGTTCTCTTGGCAATACTCTGTTAGGCTTTGCCCTGCTTCATTTTGTACTCCCAGGCCAAATTTTGCCTTTTCCTCCAGGTATCTCTTGATTTCCTACTTTAGCATTCTAGCCCCTATAATGTAAAAGACATATTTTTTGTGTGTGTTAGTTCTGAAAGGTCTTGTAGGTCTTCATAAAACCATTTAACTTCAACTTCTTCAGTGTTACTGGTTTGGGCATAGACTTGGATTACTGTGATATTGAATGGTTTGCCTTGGAAACGTGCAGAGCTCTTTCTGTCGTTTTTGAGATTGCACCCAAGTACTGCATTTCAGACTCTTGTGTTGTTTATGAGGGCAATGCCATTTCTTCTAAGGGATTCTTACCCATAGTAGTAGATGTAGTGGTCATCTGAATTAAATCCACCAAATCAAGTCCATTTTAGTTCACTGATTCCTATAATGTCAATGATCACTCTTGCCATCACCTGTTTGACCACTTCCAAATTACCTTGATTCATGGACCTAAGATTCCAAGTTCCTATGCAATATTGTTCTTCATAGCATCAGATTTTCCTTCCATCATCAGTTACATTTTCCTTTGGCTCTGTCTCTTTATTCTTTCTGGAGCTATTTCTCCACTCTTCTCCAGCGGCATATTGGGCACCTTCTGACCCAGGGAGTTCATTGTGCATTGTCATATCTTTTATGCCTTTTCATACTGTT
>SNSB01090119.1:1571-23912 GCA_012922965.1 Capreolus pygargus | reverse complement strand
AACAGTATGAAAAGGCATAAAAGATATGACAATGCACAATGAACTCCAAAGACATGTGAACCCAAGGCCTTTTCATTTCAATGTATGACAGAATTCACTACAAATAAAAATAAATGGAAAAAAAAATTGAAAAAAAAAATCAGCATTCCAAAAACTAAGATCACAGCATCCAGTCCCATCACTTCATGGCAAATAGATGGGGAAACGATGGAAACAATGACAGACTTTATTCTGGGAGGCTCCAAAATCACTACAGATGGTGACTGCAGCCATGAAATCAAAAGACTCTTGCTCCTTGGAAGAAAAGCTATGAGCAACCTTGACAGCATATTTAAAAGCAGAAATATTACTTTGCTGACAAAGGTCCATCTAGTCAAAGCTATGGTTTTTCCATTAGTCATGTATAGACATGAGAGTTGGACTATAAAGAAAGGTGAGTGCTGAAGAATTGATGCTTTTCAACTGTGTTGTTGGAGAAGACTCTTGAGAGTCCCTTGGACTATAAGGAGATCAAATCAGTCAAACCTAAAGGATATCAGTCCTGAATATTCAATAGAAGGACTGAAGCTGAAGCTGAAGCTGAAACTCCAATATCTGACCACATGATGTGAAGAACTGACTCATTGGAAAAGACCCTGATGCTGGGAAAGATCAAAGGTACAGGGGGATAGGTGACAGAGGATGAGATGGTTAGATGGCATCACTGACTCATTGGACCAGAGTTTCAGTAAGCTCCAGGACTTGGTGATCTTCAGGGAAGCCTGGGGTGTGACAAGTCCTTGGGGTCGCAAAGAGTGGGACACGACTGAGTGACTGAACTGAACTGAACTGAAGTCAGCCAAGTGCAAAATCCCTGCCCATCTCTGTGTGGTTCCTGGAAGGAAAGCCCAGGGAAAGGAAGCATGCCAAAGTGATGGGCACTGTGAACCTGTCCAACATGATGGGAGAACACAGAACACAGGGGCACATCACTCAGCTCTCCATGAGGAGAACGTCCAAACCCACCCACCTCTTTACAGGTCGGTTCCCCTCATGAGCAAATCCAAGGACTGTATAACCTTCCAGGGTAAGTCATAGAGGTCGAAGAGGACATTGACTTGATTGAAGAGCGAATAAAAGAAAGTGACAAGGACAAAAAAAGAGGGGTGGTTACAAATTCCATTATTCTGGATAAGTAGACCTATAGTTCTGTATATGTGGGAGTCTCCTTTAAGGATGTGTGTGTGTGTGTGTGTGTGTGTGTGTGTGCGCGCGCTATCAGAACTGGCTGGGCTGAGAGACAGAAGAATTGACACCAAAAACATGGAAGAATTTGTGTAAAGTTCTTAGACCGTGGGGCAGCAGAAGCATGGAAGCCGGGGAATCGAGCTGAAGGATCTCACTGAGCAAGCAAGCTGTAAGTGGAATCAAGCTGCTGCACCCTGGATCCCTGCCAGAAAGGAAAGGCTGCAAGAAAGCAACTGGGAGTGGTCAGTGAGGATGCACAGAATGTGAAAAACAGAATGGGCTGGATTCCCAGGCACAGAAGAGGCGGGGCCTACAGCCCTTGGATGCCCAGCTACAAAGACCTTTCTGTCCTTCTCAAGTGCAGGAATATTCCCCAGCATGACCAGGCACATGAGCGCACCTTACCTTTTTTGTAAACTTTGGGAGACAGACAGGCACTGCAGCATAAGCAGCTGCTACCTGCAGAGTTTGCCAGTTTGAAACGTCATTCTTTGTATTCTTCGAAGGACCCTTGGGTATCAAGACCATGCAAAGGATGGATTAGGTTGATTCTCTCACTGCTCCCTGCCCCACAGGGCTGGGGAGACAGGATAGGCTGTGAAGTGTTCTCATCTGGAGGCTAGATGAGAACAGAACAACTTGGAAAGGGCCTCTTTATGGTAAATGGGCAGACTTCACTTCCTCTAATACCAAAGAATCATGGTCCTTAATGCAGTGCTGCCCTTAATATCTCACTGACTGGCATTGCAACAGGGTTCTGGGAGTTCCTTCATGCCAGCAAGAGCATGCTCTGTTTCTCCCTCTCTCCAAAGTGTGGCCAAGTCTCCTTAGTCCTGTGCAGTGTTCATGTCTATCATGCAAGGGAGCGAAGGACGCCTGTCCCCTGCTGTGGTTCAGCAGACATTGCCTGTGTTCGCCTCTCAAGTTTGAGAAAGCATTCTTCAACTGTGTGGACTGACAAAGTCGCCTCTCTCTGGATGCAACTCACACAGGAGAGGGCTTTGGCTTCATGCCAAGGTTAAGCATCTTTTCCAAGCTCTGTTGTCCAGAGATTGACAGAGGGCAACAACACCAGTTAGAGAGACAGAGTCAAACAGACAAAAGCCCCTACTACACACAGAAAGATGGGCAGGAAAACAGAAGCAGAGACAGACACAGAGAGAGCTCTGTGCCCTATGGCTCTGGTGCCCCGAGCAGTGGAGCTCAAATGTAGCAAACAGGTGGGTTTGTACCTGATCCACTATCATCCAGACAGCATCTGACTCTCTGTCCAGTGGAAGGCAACTATCCAGCCACATTGACCCCCTGCCTTTCATTGGACACATCAGGAGAGCTCTCAGTGTTTAAAGGTCCCATGGGACACAGGAATGTGCTTTTTGGATATGGGACCAGGGAACTCGTGGTTCAGATTTCCGGAGGCCAAGTCAATGGCCGTTGGCACCCAGGAGGTGCCAGATACAAGGCAGGGAAAGTATGTGGACAGGCACGTTCACTGGAGCAAAGGCAGCCGCGTGTGGGTGCTGGAGCCCAGGACCCCCTAGAGCAATTCCCTCTGGGCTAGGGGCATGTCCCTGGAGTGTGCCTCCCACTACCTTCTCTGTGATTGGTCAAGATTTTTGCCCAGCAACCTGGGCAAGACTCACAGCTCCAGCAGTCTAGGGGGCCCGAGTGCCTGGGTCATTCAGGCTGGAATGTGCACCATGCCCCAGGCCATTCCCTGCTATATTCTTCAGTCTCAGAACACCCCCAGAAGAATCAAGCCATCTCCAGAGGGTAGCTGCAGCCTGTGGGCAGGCTGGGCATGCCACCTGCTGTGCTGTCATGTCCAGCCCCTTAACTGCTGCCCCAGCTCGGGGTCAAGGCCAGCGCCACGTGGAGAGTGAGACACAGCCAGAAGAAGGCCGGAGCCATGGAGGTCTGTGGACCTTTGTAGTTATGATCTCAGTTTCAGGGGGCAGGGCCCCTGCAGCCTGCCCACACCGTGGGGTCATCAGGGACATTGCAGGCACTAGGGGATGCACCAGGCGAGGAGGTCGCTCTATTCAGGGTGGAGGCAGTGTGGAAGTCACAGACCTGGAGGGGGCAGAATTGGCAGGGATCATGCTGCTGCTGGTTCCAGCTGCTGGTAGTAGACATTACGTAGAAGATGGAGGTGGTGGCTGACAAGGAGAAGGAGCAGGTGTCCTCGCAGGTGTGTGAGGAGAAGCCAAAGGAGTAGAGCCAGGAACATTCAAGGCCAGGAGCCCTGAGTGAATGGCCTTCGCTGGAGGGACTAGAGGTGCTGGCAGCCCTGCAGGTGGAGATGAGCTCTCGGCATGAGAAACACCACAGGACCTGCGCTCCTATCAGGAGGAAGAACTGACAGAGGAAGAAGGCTCACGTAGCTGGAAGAAGTGCCATCATCCAGGGCATCCCTGGCTTTTGGGCCAAAGCTGTATCCTGACCTCCACTCCATGGGTTCAGCTTCTCAGGAGGAAGACATGGGGGGGGCAGGAGGAAGGTTGGGGAAGAGGGCACAGGCAAGCTGAAGGGGCTGAGGGAAGAGGGGCTGGTGGAGTGGCGGTCTCCAAAGGCACCTCGAGAGGAGAGCCTGGGCAGGCCTACCACAGCTGTAGGTGTCAGAGTCATGACTCTTGGTGCCTCCTTTACTCCTGCATCTGAAGAGCAGATGCACAGGAGTCTCCTGGCGGGGACACTGTGTCAGGAGTTACCAGTGACAGTAGGCCAGAGGAACATTCCCAGAGAGCTTTCATTGCAATTGTGGATAATCCTGGAAAGTAGTAGAGACAGCAGAAGTCTCACAACCCATCCCAGTCAGTCAGAGCCCCTGAAGGTTTCCCCACGAGTGCAGTGCAGAAGGACGAGGGTGTCCACCCTTGTGGAGCTGGAAGGGACTGCTGTCCTTGTATGCTATGAGTGAAAGAAGACTGCAGACACATCCTTGCCACCCCTTTTGAAGACAGGTAAGAGATGAGAGACCCAGGGTTTTCTTGCTAAACGCACACACAGACACACAAGTATACCCACACACAAGGTACACACTTGCCCGCAGACACGACGTGCCACAGAGACTGCCGTTCTGACATTCTAAACAGTGACATGGCACTACCCAACAAACACAGACCAGGCAGATATCAGGAGCAGTCAGAAACACTCTCCCTAAGCTGATGCAGATAGCCTCAGATGCAGAAGACCACAGGGGACCGAGATCCATGAGCATGTCTGATGGTATGGCAGGGGCTGGAGACATCGGTGGGGTGGCTGGGCATGAAGGAGTGCCCAGAGCCCTTCCATATGCCTGTGTTAGCATCCTTGTTCTGCCCCAGACAAGCCCTTTTGGTCGTGGCACTCCCTTGCCCGGCATGTGCCATGACTGGCTCCTTGACGTAGAGCAGATTATGAACCACCCCCAGGTGTCCATCATTATCAGTAACCAAGATGAAGACTTGGTTAAGGATGTGATGGATTGGAAGGTCAGTGAGGGAGACTCCCATTCCAGCACTCTTGCCTGGAAAATCCCATGGATGGAGGACCTTGTTAGGCTGCAGTCCATGGGGTCAGGAAGAGTCAGACACTACTGAGCGACTTCACTTTCACTTTTCACTTTCATGCATTGGAGAAGGAAATGGCAACCCACTCCATTGTTCTTCTCTGGAGAATCCCAGGGATGGTGGAGCCTGGTGGTCTGCCGTCTATGGGGCCGCACATAGTTGGACACGACTGAAGCGACTTAGCAGTAGCAGCAGAGGGAGAATCAGAGGACCGGTGGGTAGGGGAGCTACATGGGGAAGGGTGAGGAGGGATCATGTTATCCCTGTGCATGTGGTGTGAGCATTCAGAGAGGAGTAGCAGAAGCTGTTGATGCCTGCCTGGCAAGCAAGCTGAGGACCCTAGAAGCTTGCACCTTTTCCCTCTTCCTTGTCCTGAAATGTGCAGGAGCTGAGCCATCCCTGGTCTCGCTGCAAGCTGATATTTTCCTTTTGGAACAACCCCTACTTGTGGAAGACAGTGATCATTAAGGAATACTACCTTGACATCACTGGCACAACTTTGGTCCCAGTGCAGTGTGAGTGGGTTGGGGAGGGAGTGCATGCTCCTCCTGCATGATCCTACCCTGTCTGCCCTGTATTCCCCAGGATACAAGATTCCCCCAGGGTGCGTCATTCACCTCTAGTCCACTAACTCTGGGATTATGAAAGGGGTGCTCCCAGCCAATGGGCTGCACAGCAGCAGCCTAAACTTCTTCAACTGGCTGTCAGACCACAACTGCCCAGGATCAAACAGAATTGCTGAGGTGGAGTCTCTCTGGGCCTCTGCAGAATTGATTATTGGTATTAGAGTTCTTGGCTGATCATGGGAGGTTTGGGGGCCTAGTCAGCCCAGTGCTGGCCTTGTTAGTGTTGCCAGCAGATCATCGACAAAGACTTGTTGATCAGTTCCCTGCAGCACTACCCAGGTAGAAGGTTCTGAAACGAGAGGTAACTGAGAGAAACATGGGTTGTGAGGGAGTCAGCAGCCTGGCCCTGAAGGCACAGCTGTGTAGAGGCCAGGACACTCCTTTCCCATGTGGGGAATCTCAGGCTCATGCAGGCTGGATGTGAAGCCTTGGTTCGTGTCATGCACATAGACTGGATGACTGAGGACCTCATCCTCAAGTCATCCTCAAGTCACTTCATGTCCAAGTCACACATGAAGCAGCTGTGCTTACAGCATGAGAGTCCTACGTGATTCTGGTAGAGGCAGGGTTAATCAAGCTCCTTCATCAGATTCTTCCTTCCTTGGGTCTGGCCATCCACAGGCCTCCTGCTGCTCATTGAGTTTGAGATTCCCTGGGCCCTTCACCCCCACCCCTTCTCCTGGGAAGCTCCACCAATTGCAGCGGGCTTCTCTCTGGTGTCACATTGCACTTTTGTGCTGACTTTGGAGTCTTCTCTGAATTTCCACATCTGCCACTTGGCCTCTCACCACCAACACACAGTCAAAGCTGGAAATGGCTTAAGACTGGCTGGTGATAATACTGAAGGGCTGGGGGAGGCAATGGACAGGGACCCCAACAGGGCAGGACATGGAGCCTACTAACTTCATCTCCCACATTGCTGGACACGGGCGTCTTCAGCTACTGAAACACCTGTGTTCCCTGTTTTGTGTTTATGTCCCTGTATCTTGCACGAGTGTGTGTACACAGGCATGCTTGTGTTGCCTGTGTTTGTGTGTGTGTCTGGCCCACTGCAGACACAGAGGTGAAGGCAACAGAACGTGAGACATGGAGCAACCAGAAGAGGAGGCACGAGGCATCCACAGACTTGGGGAGACTGGTCGAAGTATCTCCGCAGTGCCCATTTCCAGGACAGAAATGAGGAAACGATGGCCAGTGACAACTGTCCTGCAAGTACCAGCCAATCACACAGACAGTATCTCCTGAACTTCTAGGCCATTGTACTGCAGTTGGTCTAGTCTGGTATTCTGCCCTCTCATGGAGAAATAGAAGAATGCTTATGAATGTAATTTATAAAATCCAGATGTATTCTTTACATGTTGAAAAAGATACTGTATAACTTTATTAAAAATACATACTCATAACAGAAAATGTAAAGTTGCTAGAAAAATACAAGGAAAGAAAAAAGTCATCCATGATATCATTTATCATTAGCTCAGAATTCTGAGTTCCTGGGACAGGGAGATAAAAAGATGAGGGTGCACTAGTTCTTTTAGTATAAAATTATCTTTTCTGCTATTTGAATGCCAACATAGAACTTGATTCTGATAAGTGATTCTTGCTTTCTTTACTTATCTTTCAGCCTCTAATTTTACAAATACCTAGTTATTTGACCCCCTGTTTAGAGACTGTTTGCTTCAAGGTTTTCATGTTGTTTTTTTTTCCATTTTTGCTATGATTAAACAATATTGCATGTCGTGGCTATGGTAAATAGTGCTACAATGAACATTGGGGTGCATGCATCTTTTTGAATTAAGGTTTTCTCCAGGAAAATGCCCAGGAGTAGGTCGTATGGTGATTATATTTTTAGTTTTTTAAGGAGCTGCTATAGTGTTCATCATAGTGTTGGTACCAATTTACATGCCCACCAACAGTGCAAGAGGGTTCCCTTTTCTACACAGTCTCTCCAAATTAATATTTGTAGAATTTTTGATGAGGGCTATTTGGGCCGGTGTGAAGTAATATACCTCATTGTAGTTTTGATTTGCATTTCTCTGGTAACTAGTGATGTTGGGCATATTTTCAAGTGTTTGTTGACCATCTGTGTGTCTTCTTTAGGAAAATGTCTATTTAGATCTGCCTGTTTATTGACTGAGTTTTTTTTTTTTTTTAATACTGGGCTACATGTGCTGTCTGTATATTTTGGAGAATAATGCCTTGATAACTAATTAGAACTGTCTGTGTAGCACAGGTAACTGTCTTCAGTACTCTGTGGTGGCCTAAATGGGAAGGAAATTAAAACACACACACATGCAGCTTATTTACTTTTCTGTACAGCAGGAATTAACACAGCATTGTAAAGCAACTTACATACTGTAGGCTCCGCTTGTAGAAAGTTCTAGATGAGGCAAAACTAATCTGTTCTGTAAGAATTGAGAACAGGAGTTGCGTGATGTAAGGGCAGTGTGGGGATGGGGCCCAAGAGACTTTCAAGGATGATGGGAAAATATATTGCAGGGAAGATATATATATATATATATATATATATATATATATATATATATACACACACACACACATATCTTGGTGAAATTGCATAAATACTTTGGCAGTGTAAATTTCAAACAAGGTCTTCTTAAGTAGCTCCATGCATTTGTAAATCTACTAGATACTGTCAAATTGTCTTTCAGAAGGCTGCATCATTTTATGCTTTCACAGAGATGCATGAGCATTCATTTTCCAGCCTCTCATCGTCAATTTGCAGGAAATATTTCATATCACTCAATGCTTTCATTGAACTTTTGGCAATTTACATTGTGAGAAATTGTATTCCATTATTGTTTTGGTTTGCATTGGGACTCCCCTGTTGGCTGAGACGGTGAGAACATCTGCCTACAATGCGGGAGACCCAGGTTCGATCCCTGGGTCAGAAAGATCCCCTAGAGAAGGAAATGGCAACCCACTTCAGTATTCTTGCCTGGAAAATCCCATGGACAGAGGAGCCTGGTAGACTACAGTCCATGGGGTTGCAAAGAGTCAGACACGAGGGGAGCCACTTCACTTCTTCAATTACCAGTTAGGTTAAAGATTTCCTCGTGCTTTTTGGTAATTTTTCTTATTTTCCTTCTAAGTAATTTGTATTTCTTTGTTCGCTTTGTTTACTTCATGTTTGTCTTCTATTTCACTGTCTTTTCTTATTTTAACTTTTGAACTCTGCATAAATTAGGTAAATGCACCCTTTGTCAGCTATCTCCCAAATATTTCTCAATTGTCATTTTATGATTCCTTCTTTATTATTTATTTACCTATGCAGAAACTTTTCTACAAAGTGCAAAATTTCCCTTCTTAGCTACTGGACAAAGATCAATTAAACAACTTAAAAAACTGAGAAAAATTCCAAGGACCTAGAGAGTGTAGGTTGAAAGTTTGAGGTGTGGCAACTCACTTTGAGTTCACCTGTGTGCCTTTCCACATATACTTTTCAATAAACTACCCTGAAATATATCTATATATCTATATCTATAGATATCTATATCTATAGATATAGATATATATGTATAAAGAGAAAAAAAATGAAGTGGAGGCGGGTAGTGCCATGATGGGCCAAGATGAAGCCAGGACAGGTAGAGCTGCACCTGGGACTCCAAACAGAGGAGTCAGCCATAGGTTTGGTCAGCCCTGTGAAGCCAGCAGGGACACGTCTCTAGAGCTGTGACTGGAGGACTCTGGGCACGCCAGCAGGTACTCAAAGTCAAGATCACCAGGAGGGGAGCACAAGCAGGACGGTGATGCTGCACAGTAGGCCTATCTCCCCTGGGCCACAGGAAAGGTGATGCTACTTTTACTATGGAAAATGTAATCTGTGGATATTGGGAAAAGAACTTGGTCAGTGCACAGAGTGTGAAAAAGTAAGGAAAAACCATGACTACTTTCGCCATAGTGCATATTCTAGCCCATTTCTCCCCATCATGTTTCAGCTCATATTTGTAAAGTTGGAATTAGACTTCATGTGCATTTTGATTTCCATTGTTCTTTGCTCTGTACATTCCCAAAGATTTTATTATAAAAATTTCCAAACATTTAATGAAGTGGAAAATTTTTTCTAGCTAATACACAAAGACTTCCCACTTTGATTCTACTGTAACCATTTTCTGTACTTCCTTTGTCACGCAGCTATCCATTTTTCCATCCCTATATCCATCCATTAATTGATCTCACTCCATGGTGCATTTTGTGGGAGATTGCAGACATCAGTATGTGTCTCTGCATTTCAGCAAGCCTACCATCAAGTAGTGAGCTGTATTTGTTTACAGCAGTTTCCTTTGAAATATAAGCTTTACATACAGTGAAATATATCAATCTTTTTTTCCCCAGTCATGTTCTTTTTTAGTTGAAGATTAGTTGATTTACAATGTTGTGTTACTTTCTGCTTTACAGCCAAGTGATTCAGTTATACACATATATGTGCAATATGCATTCTGTGGGAGTGTGTGTATATATACAGATTCATTTATTTAATCCTTACACTGTGTCACATGTGGGTTTAGTTCACTGACCAGAGATTGAACCTGCATCCCCTCAGATGGAAATATGGAGCCTTAACAACTGGACTGCCAGGAAAGTCCCATATATATTCTTTTCCATTATGATTTATCATAGGATACTGAATATAGTTCTCTTTGCTCTACAGTAGGAACTTGTCCATCCATTCCATGTACTCCAGTGTATAGCTCTTAGCCCCAGTCTCTTACTCCATCCTGCCCCCAATTCTCTCTGTCTTAGAAGCCACAAGTCTGTTCTCTATGTCCATGAGTGTGTTTCTGTTTCATACGTTTGTTCATTTGTGTCATATCTTCGATTCCAGGTTTAAGTGATATTTTGTGTTTGTCTTTGTCTGACTCACTTCACTTAGTATGATCTTCGATTGGTCCATCCATGTTGCCTCAAATGGCCTTACTGTTGAAGCTGTACAGTTTCTTACATCCTTTTTAAGCATACATAGAAGTATTCATCTGTGGTTATTTTGATGAATATATTATGAAAATGTGTTTAGTACACCACTCTTGGGATAATATGTCCATTTTGAGGATGTATTAGGGTTTTATATGAATGTATATGTCAGTTCAGTTCAGTCCTTCAGTAATGTCTGACTCTTTGTGACCCCATGGACTGTAACACGCCCGGCCTCCCTGTCCATCACCAACTCCCCGAGTCTACTCAAACTCAGGTTCATCAAGTGGGAGATGCCATCCAACCATCTCTCATCCTCTGTCATCCCCTTCTCCTCCCACCTTCAATCTTTTCCAGCATTAGGAACTTTCCAATGAGTCAGTTCTTCACATCAGGTGGCGAAAGTATTGGAGTTTCAGCTTCAACATTACTCCTTAGGAATATTCAGGCTGATTACCTTTAGGATTGACTGGTTTGATCTCCTTTCCATCCAAGCACTCTCAACAGTTTATGTGGGTATGAATAAAAATTTATTGTGCTTATGCTCCCCTCATGTGGAGACATATAAGAATGCTTAAGAATGGAATTTATAAAATCCAGGTGAATTCTGCAAATCTCACCTGCCATCTTCATCTCTCTGACTCCACAGTGATGTGTCACATGGCAGGGGTAGTGTGTCTCCTCCAAAACTGCATTCCCAGACACAATATTCAGGCTTTAATTCTGCTCTCTCTCACCGTTCACCATTATCTAGTTTTTAATATCTTGCCTAAAATCCCTCCCTGATAATTAGGCTGTATTTATGTGTCTGTGGAAATGAGGATCATTCCACTTCCCTCCTACATTGTGGTCTTAAAGCACCTTGAAGACCATTTAAATCGGGGGCACCTACCAGATATCTTCCATCCCACCTCCCTTTCTCAGTGTTCTTGTAGCTCTCCTCAGTGTTCTAGTTTCGAGTCTGAAACCCATGTCTTCAGGTTGGGAGAATGCTCTAAATACACTTGCCCTTGCTCCACTTGGAGCTGTCTTTTGAAGGCTTATCTGGGGCATTTTAGATGCCTCTTTTATCCCATCAAACCATCTAAATTTCTACCCATCCTCCTCTAGAGGTGTCAGGAGGGGGCTTTGTGATGTCAAGGATCACCCAGTGCCACCATTGACTGGGGAAGTCACTTGCTGACCTCATAAATCATAAGGGTGTGGCCCCTGAAGAGGTGGATATATAGGAGCGCTCAGGGGCTCTGGAGCAGACCACGGAGAGTCTTCAAAATGACTAAAGACAGCTCCAAGTGGAGCAAGGGCAAGTGTATTTAGTGCATTCTCACAGCCTGAAGACAGGGGTTTCAGACTGCTAACTGAAACTCACGAGAGCTACCTGAACACTGAGAAGAGGAGGTGGGATGGAAGTTTTCTGGTAGGTGGTCCAGAGTTACATGGTCATCAAGGTGCTTTAAGACCACCTTATAGGTGGAAAGTGGAATGATCCTCATTTCCAGACACTGAAATACAGCCTAATTATCAAGGAAGGATTTAAGGCAAGATATTAGAGACTAGATAATGGGGAAAGGTGAGAGAGAACAGCCTGAATCCTGTGCCTGTGCTACTAGGCCTTTAGGAGACACACTACCACTGCAATGTGACACGTCACTGTTGAGTTAGAGAGATGAAGATTGCAGGTGAGTTTAGTGCGCTTGTAAGGGACACTTAAAATGCCTCTTATCCCAGCAAAACATCTGAATTTCTCCCCATCCTCCCGGAGAGGTGTCAGGATGGGCCTTTGTGATGTCAAGGCTCACCCAGTGTCACCATTGGCTGGGGAAGTCACTTGCTAACCTCATAATGTATAAGGGTGTGGCCCCCTGGGGAGGGATATATATAGGGGTGCTCAGGGGTGCCCTCAAATTCCCCCACCCCAAACCTCCCACACCCTCACCAGTTGTGGCAGTCTGTATTGAGGCTCTGACCTGAGCCCAACTCATCGCCAGGCCCAAGAGGCTGACCCTCCTTTCCCAGGACAGACAGGTGAGCCCCTGGCTCGGCACCTGCAGCTTCCAGCTCCTGCAGCATGAGGCGGTGAGCACACAGGGGCATTCCTGGGGTGGGGGTGAAAGTGCAGAGACAGGGGCTGGAGCCACCTGCCAGGGGGCCAGTCTTCTGCCCACCCGCCCCCTGTGGACATCCTCGGAAGCGGGGTGGGGAGAAGCAAACGGGTGAGAAGGAAACTCCAGACAGCCCTGGGCCCTGAGACTGAACTTCCAGTAGCAAGTTGGACTGTGTAACTGCGTCGGGGCCTGACCATGAGCAATGTAAGGCTATGGCTTGACTGGAGCTGGCCAGGCTCTTTCCTGATCAGAGCATTGAGCCAGGACAAGGCAGGGTCAATAGAGGCCATTCAAGGATGGGACCCATGGGAGGGGAGCGAGGGAGGCTTAAAGGGCCTGAGCCAGGAATGGGGACACCTGCCTTTCAGTCTACCTCTGCTAGGAATTGTCCCCTGATTCCCTTCCCCTGCCCAGGGGCTCAGGGCCACCAGCTCTAAGTCAGGACACTTAGAGGCCATCCAGAGGCCACAGGATCTGCAGAGGTGAGAGCTGACCGATGAGAGGAGGGCCTTGGGCTCCTGGCAGGGGGAGTCCTAACCTGGACACAGGCTGAGTGTTGCAGGAAGGTGCCCTCAGGGCAGTGACAACCCTCCTTGCAGCCGGCAGAGAAGCAGCCCACCTGCCCGGTGAAGTGGTCACAGGAGAAGGGGCATCCGGGCTGGCACTTGTGGTACAGACGCCCAGCGGTGCAGCCTGCCTCTGAAAGGGACCCCTGAATTAGCACCCAGGCCACACCGCCCTCACGGCCTGCTCTGCCCACCTCCTCTCACCCCAGTGCCCATCCCCTCCAGTGGCCCCGAGAGTCATGCGGACCACACCCTCCCTGGGCCAGGCCCTAGGTCACACCCGCTCCTACAGTCTCCCATGCCCCCCACATCCGCCTGCTTCATCCTCCGTTTGCCCACCACTGGACTGTGTGAGGGGTGGCATGTGGCGGATGGGATGGGAGCGGTCAAAATGCAACCTGCGAGTTAGGGTCAAAGGCCAGGATGGGGATCGGGAGTGAAGTTGGAGTGCCCGGACAGAACCTGGGCCGGGGCTCACCTCTGCAGACCTGGGTGCGGCAGGTGCGGTCTGGCGGGCAGGCCCCGGGCAGCTGCTCCCCTCCGCCACAGGAGACACTGCAGTCCTCCCAGGTGCCTCAGGTGCCCGACATCCCCGGCCCAGGGCAGGCAGACATCCCCTGGCACTGCAGGATGGCCGCCACGCAGGTGCTGGGGACAAGGGCAGGGCTTCAAAAGATAGGGCCCTGCCTGCTTCCCCGGGGGCCGTCCTGCCTGGCTGGCAGCCTGCGCCTCCCTGGTGCTCTTGGCTCACCGCTTGTCACACGGCCCCGTCACCACCTCCCCGGGTTCCAGGCTCTCCCAGGAGCTGAGCCCAGACCCTGCGGAGTGGCTCTCGTTCTCAGGGATCCCTGAGGGCATAGGAGCAGGCAGGCACTTCAGACGGCTCAGCCAATCACCAACCCTGCTCAGGGCTCTATCCCACTCTCTCCACCCACGGGGACCAGGGTCCTGGCAGGAAGAGGACACAGAAGCCCCAATGGACACCAGCCCCGGGACACAGGAGTTGCCCATTCCTGTCCCATAGTCCCAGGCTGGCCTCTGTGGACAGAGTGGAAGGAGCCAGGCAGGAGGGCACTGCTGTGCTTAGGGGGCAGTTTGGGGGAGACATTGACCCATGGCTCCGGGCTGGTACTGGCAGCAGTACTGGGCAGGGGGAACACAAAGGCCATCCTGGGACAGCTGGCCCGGGGGGCACCCACAGCTGGGCTTCTGGCAGCCCATCGAGTCTAGCTGGCACACGACCCCAGGGGGATAGGTCCTCGTAGGAGCGGGGACAGATCTGCCCATAGGGGAGAAGACCCTGGCTACCTGCACAGTCTGCAGCAGGAGGGGAGCAGAGCGGGTAGGTTTGGGAGGTGGTCCTCCTGGGGCGGGGGTTCCCAAGAGTTGAGTGACCAGCCCTGTCGCCATGCCCACCAGCTGTTAGGACCGTCACTCGCCCAGTTCCATGTGGTAAGTGCCCTAAGGGCTCTCCCTCAGAGGAAGTAGCATGCATGTCTGTATGCAAAGGAGAGGGTCAGATGCAGGGGGTCAAAACTCCTAGCTTTACAAGCCACCACCACCACCCACCATCTCCACAGAAGTCCTCACACGTGCATTGAGTGGAATTGCCCTGGCAGGGGGAACTCTGCCCGTGGCCCCCAGGGCATGGCAGGCCTCCCTCAGAGGGGGGGCCCAGCTACATGTAGGGGGGCCATCCCTACATGAAGGGATGGGACTGCTCCAGGCACATGTCACAGGGAGACCATGGTCCCTATGGGCTCCAGGATCCATCCATTGTGGCAGGAATACAAAAGCACCCCTTTGCCTTGGGAGGCCTGAGAGGCCCCAGCACACTGGGATTGGAGCCACCCACTGGGGCGTCTCACCAGGGCACTTGGGGGGCCTGGCACAGGTCTCCCTCTGATGCTGGGCCCCTGCCTCCCCTGCCACCCTGGGGCTCAGGGTCCTGCCATGCTGTGGCGCCAGACAGCTGCAGGCCCTGGAGCAGGTCATCCTCTGGCCCCAGCAGGGCTGGGAGCATGCTGTCCACTCCAACCATGGGCACCAGGTGCCAGGCACTGTGGGGATGAATAGTGAGCCCTGGGCTGCAGCCATTCCACCCCCAGTCCCAGCCCTCACTGCACCCCCAGACTGCTTCTCACCTCGTTCTGAGCGTGGTACATACCTGGGCAAGGCAGGTCTGTGCAGGTGAGCCAGCCTCGGAGCAGGTGCTGGATGGGGCACCCAGGCAGAGAGGGCAGCTTACTCGCACCATGCCCTCCACGTATGCCTCTCCCCATCTGCCCCCCCTTCCCCTCTCCTGCACCTCCACTGTCCTCTGAGGTCTCAGTCCCTCTCCCCACTCTCCAGCACCTCCAGACCCTGCTCCCTGATACACCAAAGGCAGTCTCAGGCATCGTAAAGACTCGGTCCTATGGGGAAGTGACCACATGAAGGAGGCCAGACAGCAGGAGGAAGCACCACATCGCCACCCCCTGCCCTCTTAAAGCACACATCCAGCTCTCTGAAGTCTCCCAGACCCCCAAAGCTGGCTGCCTCAGTTTCCCCAAATTCAGACCAGGACTTTGGGTACCTGCCTCATCTTCTCAGGACTTATGGGAGCCTAGTGTGCAACAGCTGAGACTGGGAGAGCTTGGGTGTGTGAGACAAAGAGTGGACTAGCCCTGCCCTCACCCATGGCATCCTGCCTGCATGCCCCACCCCCGGCCCTCACCAGTAGTTGCAGCCATCAGGCCTGGCCAGCTGGGCGCCTGGATGGTCGTGCTTCCCAGTCAGCTACAGGTCCAGGCAGCTACAGTGACTGGCCTGCATGCAGATGGTACCCTCGGCACTTAGCACCTGGCCTGGGGGGCAGTAACAGCTGGGATGGCAGTGCCAAATGCAGTGCTGGGGGACAAGGAAGGGAGGGCCTGGATCAGTGGAAAGTGGGGGGGGAGGGCAAGGGGACTGCTGCAGGATGAAGTGGGCACCTGGGAGCCACGATAAAGTGAAGAAGGAGGCTGTGGGGCCCTGGGCGGGGGGAGTGCGATGCTCCGGTTCATAGCTGTCTTTCCTAAACAGTTTATGCTGAGTCTCCACTGGAGTTTCTCCTCCAGGGGAGTGGGGAAGGGACAGCCTTCGAGGAGCTTCTCTGAATGGAGTATCCACCAGACGTTGGGCCCCATGGAGGTTTGAGTGGGGACCAAGGCAGATCTCCTAGGATGGAGGGAGCCGGGGCCTGGAAAGCTGGCGGGAGCAGTGGGCATTTGGGAAGGTGCTGGGGCTCCCTGGGAGAGGCTGGGACCATGCATCGTGTCCTGATCCTCCCGCCTTCGTGTGGAGCCTCCCATCTTCCTTGGACAGGCCCGAGCAGGGCTTCTCAAAGCGCCGTCCCTTCGCACTAGCTGTTTGCTCCAGCATCTTTTGACATGGGACCACTTCCTCGCCGCTGCGCAGGCGCCACTAGACCATGCCCCCTCGCCGGAGGCTGGCCTGGATTCCTCTCCGTGGTCCTGGGCTGGCCCCATGCCCCAGAACAGGCGTGCGCCCTTGTGCGTGCACAGGGTCAAGGTCTGCACATCAATGCGCCACACATGGGGGATTTCAGATGATCCACCAAGAGGACTTCCCTTTTCCTGTGTGTTCCTGCTGTTTCTATCATAAAACATGTCAACCGAGAAACATATATGCAGTAAGGATGACAAGGGCAGCTGGATGAGGCTCACTCCCCCTGCTCTCTAGAACCAGGTGCCAGGCTGGCTGGGCACTGACCCCTATCCTTCCCACCAACTGCGGACGGCCCCAGCTCAGAGGGACCACACTCTGCCATCCAGCAATGTGACCATCAGGAGCCCAGACTCACCACGAGGTCATCGCAGGAGCAAGTGCAGGGAGGACCAAGGGCCCCTTCAGTTGTGGTGCCATGGGTCACTGCCGGGGGGGGGGGGGGTGAGGGCACCGGGTGCATAGACAGCTGTGCGGGTCACTCCCCTGACCCCCCACCTCCCTGCTGGCCTCCCCGGAATGCCCCCCATAGCTTTCTCACCTCTCCTCCTTGACCCCCACCACCGTCCCTGGCAGGCACCTGGGCACGATAGAGCCTGGCAGGCCGACCCTGCATCCGTGGCCCTTCACAGTACTCCCCCAGGCCCTGGGGTGGGGGCTGGTCACAGGCTTGGGTCTGGCTCTGGAGACCCCCAACCCGCCACAGCTCTGGTTACAGCTTGACCAGGGTCCCCAAGGGCCCCAGCCTTCAGCTCCTGGGGAATAGAAGAGGAAGCAGTGGTGAGGGGATGGGCTTGGCTGAGGCAAGGCGGCTGGCAAGTCTGGGCTCCATGGGACTCATGGTCACACTCCGGCAGGATGCAGGGCTCCTCCACTGACTTGGGGCCTGGGCAAAGAGGGGGCACTGAGGCCAGCAGGGGCAGCAGGGCCATGCTGGATGGCACCCCGCTGAGGGGCCTGGTGTAGAAGCAGTGTATATGGTGCTGGGCTGGGCCACAAGAGGCAGAGCACTCCCTCCTTGGGGTCCAGGGTGACCACGTGGGCTGACCTGCGGTGCTTAGCAGGAAGTGGCAGAGAGGACAGCAGAGGCTGAAGGGGCCCAAAGGGCAGGGGTGGGGCAGAGTGTGCTGCAGAGGACAGGCCAACCCCTCCCTGCTCCCGCCCCTCCAGAGGGCTTTCCTCCCCAGTGCTATTCCCCACCCCTGCACAGACACACTGTGGCGGGGCTGGGGCAGGGGGCGAAGTCAGGAGACGCCCCCTTCTCACCCTCCTCACAGGGCCAGGAGGTGCAGTTAGTGGTGAGCCCAGAGACACAAGAGCTGATGGAGAAGCAGCAGACGGTGGGGGCGCTCTTACAAGCTGAACGTGTCCCCACAAATTCATATGTTGGAGCCCTAACGTGTGAGCGTGACTGCAGAATTGTGACCTTGTTTTGGGGGGGGTCTTTGCAGAGAGGATCAAGTTAAAATAGGGCCATTAGGGTGACCCAAACCCAGTATGACAGGTGTCCTTCTACAAAGGGGAAATAGGGACACAGGTGCAGACAGAGGGGATGTGAAGACCCAGGGAGGAGATGGTTATGTGGAGCAGGAGTGAGGGATGCCACCACAGGCCAGGGGAGGCCAGGAATTGCCCACAAACTCCCCAAGATGAGGGGGGCTGGGAAGAGCCCCAGCAGATGGAGACGGGTGGGAAGAGTGTGACTGGTGAGGAGGGGGCAGGCAAGCTGCACACGCAGGTTTGGCTCCAAAGAGGTGCACACTGTGCCTGTGGGAGGGGGGCATCTCTGTGGCCCAAGGAGGCCAACACCCTCCCTGCCCCCCATGCAGAGGAGAGACAGAGGGTCCTTGGGATCATGGGGCCATTGCAGGGGGCGGCAGCCTCACCAACTCTCACATGGAGGAAGCACAAAACTGCCTGGGGGGTGGAGGCATCCCCCGTGGGTAGAGGGGCAGTCCCTGGAGCAGACCACTGCCAGTCTTCAAAATTGAAAAGACAGCTCCAAGTGGAACAAAGGCACGTGTATTCACTGAATTCTCACAGCCTGAAGACAGGGGTTTCCGACTGGAAACTGGAAAACTGAGGAGAGCTATGTGAACACTGAGAAAAGGAGGTGGGATGGAAGTTTTCTGGCAGGTGGCCCAGAATTAAATGGTCTTCAAGGTGCTTTAAGACCACCTTGTATGAGGAAAGCAGACACTTAAACACAGCTTGATTATCAAGGAGGGATTTTAGGCAAAATATTAAAAACTAGATAATGGTGAGAGAGAACAGAATGAAAGCCTGAATACTGTGGCTTTGAAACCAGTTTTGGAGGAGACACACTATCACTGCCAGATGACACATTAGTGTTGAGTCAGAGCTATGAAGAACACAGGTGAGGTTCGTGGACTCATAAGGGGCACTTAAAATGCCTCTTTTATCCCACCAAACCATCTTAATTTCTCCCCATCCTACCTTAGAAGTGTCAGGAAGGGGCTTTGTGATGTCAAGGCTCACCCAGGGCCACCATTGGTTTGGAAAGTGAATTGATGACCTCATAAAGCATAAGGGTGTGCCCCCTGGGCAGGGGTATATATAGGGGTGCTCAGGGGCTCCGGAGGAGACAACTGCGAGTCTTCAAAATGGCAAAAGACAGCTACAAGTGGAGCAAAGGCACATGTATTCACTGAATTCTCAGCCTGAAGACAGGAGTTTCAGACTGGAAACTGGAAAACTGAGCAGAGCTATGTGAACACAGAAAAGGAGGTGGGATGGAAGATTTCTTATAGGTGGCCCAGAATTAAATGGTCTTCAAGGTGCTTTAAGACCAACTTGTAGGAAAAATTTGGAATGATCCTCATTTTCACAGACACTTGAATACAGCCTAGTCATTAAGGAGGGATTTTAGGCAAGATATTAAAAACTAGATAATGCTGAAACGTGAGACAGAATGAAAGCCTGGATACTGTGGCTCTGAAGCCGGGTTTGGAGGAGGCACAATACCCCTGCCATGTGACACAGCATTGTGAAGTTAGAGAGGTGAAGATGGCAGGTGAGTTTCATGGGCTCATAAGTGGCATTTAAAATGCCTCTTTTAGGTCTAGCTTGTCCGTTGTGTTATTTAAAGTTTGTGTTTCCTTGTTAATTTTTTGTTTAGTTGATCTACCCATAGGTGTGAGTGGGGCATTAAAGTATCCCACTATTATTGTATTATTGTTAATTTCCCCTTTTATACTTGTTAGCATTTGCCTTACATATTGTGGTGCTCCTATGTTGGGTGCTGCTGCTGCTGCTGCTAAGTTGCTTCAGTTGTGTTTGACTCTGTGCGAACCCATAGACGGCAGCCTACCAGGCTCCTCCGTCCACGGGATTTTCCAGGCAAGAGTGTTGGAGTTGGTTGCCATTGCCTTTTCCGATGTTGGGGGCATATATACTTATAATTGTTATATCTTCTTGGATTGATCCTTTGATCATTATGTAGTGGCCTTTGTCTCTTTTCACAACCTTTATTTTAAAGTCTCTTTTATCTGATACAAATATTGCTACTCCTGCTTTTTTGTGGTCTCCATTTGCGTGAAATATTTTTCCAGCCAGCCCTTCACTTTCAGTCTGTACGTGTCCCTTGTTTTGATGTGTGTCTCTTGTAGACAGCATATATAGGGGTCTTTCTTTTTGTATCTATTCAGCCAGACTTTGTATTTTGGTTGGGACATTCAACCCATTTACATTTAAGGTAATTATTGATAAGTATGGTCCCATTGTCATTTACTTTGTGATTTTTGGTTCGAGTTTACACACCTTTTCTGTGTTTCCTGTCTAGAGAAGATACTCAAAGCTATGTTGCAGAAATCAACAAAGCTAAAAGTTGGTTCTTTGAGAAGATAAATAAATGTGACAAACCATTAGCCAGACTCATTAAGAAACAAAGGGAGAAGAATGAAATCACCAAAATTAGAAATAGAAATGGAGAAATCACAATAGACAACACAGAAACAAAAAGGACCCAAAGAGACTACTATCAGCAACCATATGCCAATAAAATGGACAACTTGGAGGAAATGGAAAATTCTTAGAAAACGATAACTTTCCAAAACTGAATCAGGAAGAAATAGAAAATAACAGACCCATCACAAGCACAGAAATCGAAACTGTAATCAGAAATCTTTCAGCAAAAGTAAGCCAAGGACCAGACGACTTCACAGCTGAATTCTACCAAAAATTTAGAGAGGTGCTAACACCTATCTTACTCAAACTGTTCCAGAAAACTTCAGAGGAAGGTAAGCTTCCAAACTCATTCTATGAGGCCACCATCACCCTAATACCAAAACCAGACAAAGATGCCACAAAAAAAAAAAGAAAATTACAGGCCAATATTACTGACTAACATAGATGCAAAAATCCTTCACAAAATTCTAGCAAACAGAATCCAACAGCATCTTTAAAAGATCATACATCATGACCAAGAGGGCTTTACCCCAGGAATGCAAGGATTCTTTAATATCTGCAAATCAATGTAATAGACCACATTAACAAATTGAAAGATAAAAAGCATATGGATATCTCAATATATGCAGAGAAAGTCTTTGACAAAGTTAAACATCGATATATGATAAACTCTCCAGAAAGAAGGAATAGAAGGAACATACCTCAACATAATAAAAGCTATATATGACAAACCCACAGCAAACATTATCCTCAATGGTGAAAAACTGAAGGCATTTCCCCTAAAGTCAGGAACAAGACAAGGGTGTCCACTCTCACCAATACTATTCAACATATTTTTGGAAGTATTGGCCACAGCAATCAGAGCAGAAAAAGAAATAAAAGGAATCCAGATAGGAAAAGAAGTAAAACTCTCACTCTTTGCATATTACATGATCCTATACATAGAAAACCCTAAAGACTCCACCAGAAAAGTACTAGAGCTAATCAATGAATATAGTAAAGTTGCAGGATATAAAATTAACATGCAGAAATCCCTTGCATTCCTATACATTAACAATGAGAAAAGAGAAAGAGAAATTAAGGAAACAATTCCATTCTTCATTGCAACAAAAAGAATAAAATGCTTAGGAGTATATCTACCTAAAGAAACAAAAGCCTCATATAGAAAACTATAAAACACTAATGAAAGAAATCAAAGAGGACACAAATAGATGGAGAAATATACCATGTTCACAGATTGGAAGAATCAATACAGTAAAAATGAGTATACTATCCAAAGCAATCTATAGATTCAATGCAACCCCTATCAAGCTACCAATGGTATTTTTCACAGAACTAGAACAAATAATTTCACAATTTGTATGGAAATACAAAAAAAAACCTCGAATAGCCAAAGCAATCTTGAGAAAGAAGAATGGAACTGGAGGAATCAACCTGCCTGACTTCAGACTACACTACAAAACTACAGTCATTATGACAGTATGGTACTGGCACAAAGACAGAAATATAGATCCATGGAACAAAATAGAAAGCCAAGAGATAAATGCAGTCACCTATGGACACCTTATCTTTGACAAAGGATGCACAGATATACAAAGGAGAAAAGACAATCTCTTTAACAAGTGGTGCTGGGAAAACTGATGAACCACTTGTAAAAGAATGAAACTAGAACACTTTCTAACACCATACACAAAAATAAACTCAAAATGGATTAAAGATCTAAATGTAAGACCAGAAACTATAAAACTCCTAGAGGAAAACATAGGCAAAACACCTTATGACATAAATCACAGCAGGATCCTCTATGACCCACTTCCCAGAATATTGGAAATAAAAGCAAAAATAAACAAGTGGGACCTAATTAAACATAAAAGCTTTTGCACAACAAAGGAAACTATAAGCAAGGTGAAAAGACAGCCTTCAT
>SNSB01090053.1:53380-74202 GCA_012922965.1 Capreolus pygargus | reverse complement strand
TGTTTTTTTTTTTTTTTTGTAGTAAATTTTGTCATACATTGAAATGAAAAGGCCTTGGGTTCACATATCTTCTGCAGAACAGAAAAAGAGACACAGATTTATAGAACAGTCTTTTAGACTCTGGGAGAAGGCGAGGGCGGGATGTTTCAAGAGAACAGCATCGAAAAATGTGCTTTTTAATTGAAGATTTTGTAGCAACCCTGCATTGAGCAAGTCTACCAACACTATTTTTACAAGAGCATTTGCTCACTTCATATCTCTGTCACATTTTTGTGATTCTTGCAATATTTCAAATGTTTTCATCTTTATTATATTGGTTATGGGTGATATGTGATCAGGGACTTGTAATGTTACTATTGCAAGAAGATTGATACTAGCTGAACGCTCAGATGATGTTCTTTATATCTGTGTGCTTCCTTTTGTTGTCACTATTATGCTCATTCTTTTGTTTTATTTTTAGATTTTACACATAAGTGATAACCTAGAATTGTTTTTCTCTGTCTCACATATTTCACTGAGTATAATCCCTACATGTCCATCTATACTGTTGCAAATGGCAAATTGTTATTCTTTTCATGGCTGAGTAATATTCCAGTAAATATACTACATTTTCTTTATCCATTCATTTGTTGGTGGAATCTTGGGTTGCTACCATATCTTGACTATTGTAAATAACATTACTATGAGCATTGGAGTACATGTATCTTTTCTTGAATTTGTGTTTTTGTTTTCTTTGAATATATATCCAAGAATAGATATATTGCTGGATCATATGGTAGTTCTATTTTTCTGAGGAATCTGCATACTGATTTTCATAGCTTCTGCACCAATGTACATTCCTGCCAATGCTGTACATGGTTCCCTTTTCTCACATCCTCAGAACATTTGTTATTTGTGGTCTTTTTGATGATGGCCATTCTGAGATATGTGAGGTTAGGGTGGCTATCTTATTGTAGTTATGATTTGCATTTTTCTGATTATTAATGATGTTGAACATCTTTTCATGTGCCTGTTAGCCATCTATATGTCCTGTTTGGAAAAATGTGTATTTAGGTCTTCTGTGCCTTATAAATTGTTTTTGTTTAATATTGAGTTATATGAGCTGTTCATATAGTTTGGAAATTAACACCTTATTGTTCACACCATCTGTAAATATTTTTCTCCCATTACATAGATTGTCTTCACTTTGTCAATGGTCTCATTTGCTGTGCAGAAGCTTTTGAGTTTAATCAGGTTCTTTTAAAAATGTTTTCTTTTGTTTCCTTTGCCTTAGGAGACATATCAAAGGAATACTTCTATGACATGTCAAAGATTGTTCTGCCAATGTCCTCTTCTAGGAGTTTCATGGTTTATTGAAATTTAGGGCTTCAATCCATTTTGAATTCATTTTTATATATGATGTGAGTGTGTGTGTGTGTGTGTGTGTGTGTGTGTGTGCATGCACATGCACTCGGTCATGTCTGACTCTGTGTGACCTTTTAGACTGTAGCCCACCAGGTTCCTGTATCCATAGGATTTTTCAGGCAAGAATAACTGGAGTGGGTTGCCAATTCCTTCTCCAGGGGATCTTCCCAAATCAGGAGTTGAACCCACATCTCTTACATTTCCTGCATTGGCAGGTGGATTCTTTACCACTGAACCATTGGGGAAGTTCTCTCCTAGGAAAAAGAGTCCTAATTTATTCTTTTACTTGTACCTGTTTGGCTTTTCCAGCACCTCTTATTGAAGAACTGTCTTTTCCTCATTGTATGTTCTTACCTCCTTTGTTGTAGATTAATTGATTATATATTCATGAGTTTACTTCTGACTTTTCTGCTCCATCAATAGATGAGTTTGTTTTTGTACTGCTACCATGTTGTTTTGATTACCGTAGCTTTGTATTCTAATCTGAAGCCAGGAAAGTTATAGTTTCAGGTTAGTTCCTTTTTACTGAGATTACTTTGGTTATTCGGTTTTTTGGGGTTACACATAAATTTTAGGATTGCTAATTTCTGTAAAAAATATTATGGGTATTTTCGTATGAACTGCATTAAATCTGTAGATTGCTTTTACCATTGTAACAATATTAATTTTTTCAATCCATGAACAAGTTATGTAAGTCAATTAAATATTTCCATATGTCAGAAAATATTCAGCTACAAATGTGTTCCCTGTAGAGTTAAACTATCTGGGGAAACCCCAGAAAAATATAAGCATAATGAAGGGACTAAGCTTAAGAAATTATAGCTCATTTATAATATAGAATATAAACTTAAAACAAAATTAGAGAATATTGAATAATTTGGAAATATGATATGAAAGACCATTTATAGTGAAATTATCCCATAGTGAAACAATACATATTACATTTTTTGAAGGTACTATTTATTTATGTACATGTTTCATGTGCTTCAGTTTTCCTTTGTTTCAAGTGGTAGAATTAGGAGTGATTTTTACTTTTTCTTACCAATTAAACAAGGCTTCTATAATGTTTTATTTTTTGACTCAGCCAACAATTATTGAGAATCTTTTATGCACTAAGTTCATGAAAAGTGCTGGGAATGCAAGACATGGGCACTGTTAAAATCTATCTGCTTGTTAATCTCTCAGAAAGCAGAGATTTAGTGAGAATCAAATATTAAAATATGATCATGCTCATATATAAATTATTTATAATATAGCATATTTGAGCTTAAACCTCAACCAGTGCATTCATTGAATACTCAGTGAGAGAGAGAATTTAACCTGAAGTCACAAAGTTTGCTCCCAGATGACCAAGTGAATTCTGTTATCAACTTAGAATTATTAATAATTTTGTATTCTCCTTTTTAAAATTTTATTTTTAATTGGAAGATAACTCTTTACAATATTATGTTAGTTTCTGCTGTACAATGACATGAATCAGTCATAAGTATACATATATCCCCTCCCTCTAGAGCCTTCCTCCCACTTCCCATCCCACCCCTCTAGGTTGTCACAGAGTACCAAGCTGAGTTCCCTCCATTGTACAGCAACTTCCCACTAACTATCTATTTTACACATGGTACTGTATATATGTCAGTACTACTCTCCCAATTCATCGACCCCTCCCCTTTCACTCCTGTGACTACATGTGTGTCCCTATTCCTGCCCTGCAAATAGGTTCATCAGTGGCCATCATCAAAAATTCTACAAACAATAAATGCTGGAGAGGATGTGGAGAAAAGGGAACCCTCTTCTACTGCTGGTGGGAATGTAAATTGATATAACCACTATGGAGATTCTTTAAAAAAATAAGAATAAAAATACCACATGAATCAGCAGTCCTACTACAGAGCCACCACTCTGAGAATACCATAATTCAAAAAAAACACATGTACTCTGATGTTCATTGCAGCACTATTTATAGTATGCAGGACATGGAAACAACCTAGATGTCCATCAACAGATGAATGGGTAAAGAAGTGGCGGTACATATATACAATGGACTATTACTCAGCCATAAAAAGGAATGAATTTGAGTCAGTTGAAATGAGGTGTATGAACCTAGAGCCTGTTATACAATTAAGTAAGTCAGAAAGAGGAAAACAAATACTGTATATTAACACATATATATAGAATCTAAAAAATGATGCTGTATTATCTGTATAAAAATTAATGTTTAAAATAAATAAAAACAAACTACAGCTACCCTGATAAAATATTGGAAGAGTACAGAAATGACTGCAAAGCAAGTCCAGAAAATTGTCCAGGTTTCCAGGTGTTCTCACAACGTTGTACTTGATGAGGGTAAATTGATAACTATATTTGTGAATAGCTACTTAATAATGACCACCCAAAAATTATCTCAAAACTTGAACTCTTCAATTCTTCTTTTGACAATGTTTGTTCAGGAAAAAATCTAAAATGTAACCAAGTTTTGTGCACTATGCTTTAAGTAATTTGGATTTGAATAAGAAAACAAAAAACAAAGAAGCCATCTAGACATTCAATGATGAAGAACTAGTGAAAACAAATATGCCCATATGGCAACCCACTTCAGTGTTCTTGTCTGGAGAATCCCATGGATAGAGGAGCCTGGTGGGCTACAGTCCACAGGGTTGCAAAGTGTTGGACACAACTGAGCGACTACACTTACTCACTTACTTATATCTACATATGGATACAGATGTATACACCTATCTGTTCCTCTATCTAGCCCATTCCCATTCCCTGGAATACTAAACAATCACAGAAACTATTTTAGAAGAATATTTAATGACATGAAAAGAAGTTCAATAATCTCTATCTATACATCTATATCTATCTATATCATATATTTATTGTGAAAAAGCAAATAATGAAACAGTATATACATTACAATTCACATATATATCACATTAAAAATACTGGGCAGGTGTAGATGAATGATTCAGGGAGGTATGGGTGATCATTAAGAGTGATTACTTGTGAAATTGATTTTCTTCTGTTGACTTGTCTGCTTTGTGATTTTTTTTTTCCTACAATGAAGCTGGATTATTTTTCTGAGAATGGGGAAAAGAGCAGAAAGTGGGCTCAGGGAAAGGAGGTAATAAACAGTATTTAAATTCATCAAAACAACCACCCAGTGGGCAAAGACACAGGCACACGCATGCGTACGCACACGTGCACACACACCAATTACAGTGATCAGGAGACTATGCAGGGGAAATGGGCATACTATTTTTACTACTTGAGGTGACTGGCATGAATGTAAATTGGTACAATGCTTATGAAGGGGCCATTTGGCAACACACAGGAACAGTCTTTAAAATGTCCGCATGTGGATCCTGCAAGTCCATAATTAAGAACATCCCGTACTCTGTCAAAGATTTGGCTCGGCAAGGAAGACTTCACTCATCAGAGTATACACAGTGCTGGGTTTAAACACAGGAAATAACTAGGCACCACCTGAATGTCCAACAATGCGGCGATGATTACAGAAATGTTAGGGTCCATAGATACACTCTGCAGGCACTGAAGATGACCTTTCTCAACCCTGCTGAATAACATGGAAAGAAGTTCAATGGGCTGGCATTTGTTTGGTTTTAGTTTTTGAAAAAGCAGGTTAAGAAACACCACATACATGAACCATTCTATAACACTGTATTAAAAGGGAAGGCGGGGTGGAGGTGAGGAAGGGTCAGAGAGAGAGAGAGAAGGAGATAAGAGAGCCTGGAAAACAGCACACCAAAATGGTAAAAGTGGTTGTCTCCGGGTAGTAGGGTCATGGGGAGCAATTACTCTCTTGGTTTTCCCTCATCTGATTTCCTTCTCCTTCCTGATGTTTCTACCATGACATTGCATCACCTGTGCAATAAACAAAGAGAGAAAGTGCTTTTTAAACCAAACCACAAGGAGAAGAGGCAGCCTTTAACTATCAAGTGGCACAGATTAGCAAGATTATTCACAACACCCAAGGTGGGTGTGGGGGGAGGGGAGGGGAGAGAAGGGGGAAGTCAAGAGAGACACAGAGAGGGACAAACAGGAAGGCAGAGGTGGAGAGAAGGAAGGAGGAAGGAAGGGGTGAGAGAGAGACCTGCACTCCCAATACAATACACTGCTGGTGGGTTGGGGGGAATGGGATGGGGGGTGGGGTTGTAAACCGGGTGGGAGCCAAGGTTTGGCTCTGCTGGCTGGCTCGCTCCTGGGGTGTTTTTATCGCAAGGTGGCCTCCTCATCGGTGTCTTCCTCGAAATCCTTGACGTCAGCACTGGTGGATTGCCTGGCCCAGGCTCCCCTTTCCGCCTCTCGTTCTTTATGCGACTTGAATCTCCCAACGAAAATTTTGCGGTAGTTCAGGAACATGCCATTCATCGCATCTATGGCACGCTCCGCGGACTCCTGCTTTTGGAAGTGCACGAACCCATAGCCCTTGGGCCCCTTTTCGTCGCAGGCCACTTTGCAGGACAGGATGTTGCCGAACGCCGAGAAGATGTTGTACAGAGCCTTGTTGTCGATGGTCTTGCCCAGGTTCTTGATGAAGACGTTGCCCACTCCGCTCTTGCGGAGCGAGGGGTCCCGCTGGGACCACATGATGCGCACCGGCCTGCCCTTGATGACATCAAAGTTCAGGGTCTCCAAGGCCCGCTTGGCGTCCACCGGTTGCTGGTAGTTGACATACGCATAGCCCAACGAGCGGCGGGTGATCTTGTCCCTGCAGATGCGTATGGAGAGGATGGGCCCGGCCGGGCTGAACTTCTCATACAGCATTGCCTCTGTCACCTCAGGGTGCAGGTCGCCCACGTACAGCGAGGCCATAGGAAAGTCCGGGTTCCCCTCGGAGCCCCCGCCCGTTTCAGCATCTGCATCCGCGGCGGCAGCGGCCGCCGCCGCTACCGCCGCCGCCACTTGCGCAGCGGCATCCGCATCCTTCTCCCCTAAGGCGGGCGCCGCAGCCTCTGCGGCGGCGGCGGCGGCGGCGGCGGCGGCTTCGGCCTCGCTGGCCTCCAGCACCGCCACGGCCGCTGCCGCCAGGGCGGCCTCCGCCTCCTCCTCCGCCAGGGCTGCCACCGCCTCCCCCAGGGTGGCCTCCGCCACTGCCTCCTCTACTGAGGCCTCGGCCTCCACCTCTGCTTCCGCCTCCGCCACGGAGGCCTCCGCCACCGCCTCTGCCACGGTCGCCGCCGCAGCCTCCGCCGCCGCCGCAGCCGCCGCCGCCACTGCTGCCGCTGTCGCCACGGTCGCCGGTGCCGCCGGGCCGCTGCCGCGACCTCCCTTCCCGCGTGCCTGCGGGGGGGAGTGAGAGGCGGGAGAGGTCTGGAGGGCAGGTGTGCGCCGGAACCCGAGCCGGGGGCGCGAGCTGGGGCGGAGGACCCCAGGCCAGCTGATCTAGCGAGTCCCAGTCACCTGGGATGGCTAGCTATGCCAGGAGCGCGCCGGTGCGAGTCACTGCAGCCTGCAACCCACTGCTGGTGCCTCCCCTCGGTCGTGGGTTAGCGTGCTGGGCGCCAGCGGGCGGCGTGTGATGGGGGGCGGGGGGTGTTGGCGTCTGTGGTCCGGGCAGCTGGGAAGGCTTCTGTCTCTTTGGTTCCCCCTGTGGCTGCTTCGGGGCTGCGGGGCAGCGGGCGGTGGGAGGGGGCGGGAGCGGGAGGCTTGGTGTTGGCGGGAGGGGGAGTGTTGGTTCTCAGCCTCTCGATCAACTGGATGTGTATGAAGAGGAAGCCAGGGAAAGGGTTCCGTGTGGACCAAGGGACTCTAACATAAGATTTAGGGAGTTTTGTTTTATCCTTTCTCTCCCCATAGAACATTTAAATGATTAAATCAAGCACCTTGCAAGAGAAGGTGGGTGGCATTGGGAAAACACTTGCCCGGCCTAAACAAAGCCAAGCAAAAATGGTTTTCTCGCCTTTAGGGGTTGGTTCTTCCCCACCTCAACGCACACACTCTCCCCAACATTACCGCCACCAAGGCAACAACTCCTATTCTGAACTGGAGCTGGGGCTAATGGGACACTCTCCCCCTCCAGCCCTGCAGACTGCTGACCCATTTTTTCAGAGATTCCTCCCCATTTTCCAGCTCTTTCCTTCCTCTACAACACTTGCGTGGAAGAAATAAAGAACACAAGAACACGTACTCATTTATTCATAATGCCATGCCACAAATATTTATGGAGCCTAGGGATATACAGGGGTCTGAAGCAAGAGGAAATGGACCGGTTTTGAGATTGACCTTGGCAGCAGACAGTGTGGGCTGTCAGGGTTTCCAGTGTGGGCTGGAAACCCTGTCCCTGCTCCTGACTATGGGAGAACTAGGGACCTGGGTGTTCTTCAGCCCCCCAACTCCTCCCAACCACTCAGCCTCAATTCATGCAGCCTGGAAGCAGGGGAGGAATCAAGAGCACTCTCTTCTTAGTGCCGTCCTCCATGATGGGTGAGGAAAGTCAAATCAAGAGCCGGGGATAGGACTTGGTCCAGAACCAGGCATTTGTTTCTTCTTGTCTCTGCCCTCGACTTGCTGACATTCCCAATGTGAGCCATGAACGGCACATCCATGTTCAAAGCAAAAACAAAACCAGAAATCTCTCTAGGATGAGGTGTCTCTTCCCAGTTCACCAGTTAATATTTAGGGAAGCCTTACCCACCACTTGGCACTGGGGGCTTAGAGACAGGCAGTGTGATACTTGAGTAGTGAATGTTGATGTGTTGGAGGTATGGGCAAGGTGAGGAAAGGTGAGCAGTGTGTATTGGAGCAGAGAGGCCACACAAGGCCAAATGCTGAGAGGGTAGGCAAGCAAGCAACCATTAGAGTAGAGTGCAACAGAGGCTAGAGTCCTACTTCTTCCAGAAAGGAGGACCCACCCAATAACCTCTTCTGGTGGGCATCAAGCAAAACTGCACAGAAGACTAAACCCCCAAGGTGACCTCTAAAAGATGAGGTCAGCAGCCCAGCACGTTGAGGCAGAATGGAAAGCATTCCATTAGCACAGACAGAGGGATTAGTCTGTGTCCAAGGCCCTATAGCATGCTAGCACATACATAGTCACTTTTCATCATGCGTAATCATCTTATGTGGACAGAGCTCATGATCTCCAAGAGTATATGGTAGAAGATGGGATTAGAAGGTGTAGGGGCCCTGAAAAGAAAGCTAAGATGCTTGGACTCTACACCCAAGCTCACAGGGCCCACTCAACACATTCAAGGAGGGACTTGGCATGATCAGATCTTTAATACAAACTAAATATCAACACAGAAAGTAGCTAAGAGTAGATATTTAAATCTCTCATTAAAAGGGGAAAACAAAGTGTAGCTGAGGTGATGGATGTTTATTAAAGTTCTTGTGGTAGTCATTATAGTGATATGTACATGTGTCAAATCATTTTGTTGTACACTTTAAACTTATATAGTGTTATATGTCAATTATATCTCAATAGAACTTGGGGGGAACCCATCGATATATGTATAAATGTACGCACACATGAACACACACACGCAGTCAGCACTGAGACAGAGCTGACAGAATAAAAAAAGACAGTCAGATGTGACCAGTTCCAAGAACAACTCTTCCCCCCTTTCCCCCTTTCCCTCCATAAACAGGAGTTTCACAGTTACCATGAGCCAGGCGTTGAACTGTGGACTTCGGGGTCAAATACAAAAAACTGATCAAACCATGGAGCCATTCCTCAGGATGTCTCACTCCACTAAAGCTTGGGCTGCCCACACAAATAAGAGAAATGCTAGCAGAGGGCTATATGCGCTATGTGATTGGACTATAGTGGCCATGGAGTTTCATCTGCCGAGCACATATTCTATCCTTCCCCTCACTCCAGTCCACCCACCTTCCATGGGTATATAAAGCTGTTTTCTGTGGTGGCAGCATTGCCTTGACCTGAACAACCCTGCACCTTCAGAACTGACTGGGTCACCATGGGGTGTGAAGCAGTGAGAACTTTCTCATCGCTGCCTGGAAAGCATCCCAAGAAGACTGAGAAGCAGACATACAGACATGTGCCTTGCCAGCATGCAAAGTCAAGCCCTCTACCCCTAGACAGGGCTAGTGCCAGCAAAGGACAGGGACATAGACTTAGGAAGAGCCTGCTGTGCAGCTGGTGCCTTGACCAAGGTGACCACTGTCACCACTCTTAGGAGCCACCTCCTGAGAATCTTAGGTTGCTTGTAGGCAGGAGGCAGATGAGCTGTGCCTCACCATTCCAGGTGGCCGCCAAGAGGGACCCAAGGAGGCAGAGGCCAAGGAGGAAGCCATGATTGCTGGTGGATAGGGGGTCAGGGGATGACAAGAAGAACTTCTCAGCCCATTGTTTGGAGGCAGAAGGGACAAGAGGGACCAATTCAAGAACCAGAACTCAACAAGTTCTCTTTCTCTGGCTTTGACTTCCAGCCCACAGGGCCAGCAGAAATTGGTGAAACAGTAGGAGAAAGAGGTGAAGTAAAGTCATGCTTGGTCAGTGAATCCACAAACTTGTCAGAAGACAATTCCTAGGCCCTTGACACGCCAGCAACAGTAGCAGGGCTACTCCAGTGACAAGGAGAGCAGCTGGGGAATACTCTCCAAGGCCTTTCTCACAGAGGCTTCTGTGATGTCCCCTTCTCTTTTCAGTTCCTGGCCACATCTGCAATCAAAAGTGTTCTGACTACTGGCTGCTGTAACTGAGGCGAAAGTGAAGGGCCCTGTGGAGTGTCAGTAGAGGGAGGGAGAGGTCCCTTCAGTAAGTATTTATGGAGGGCTACCCTGTACCAGCCATTTTTCTAGACAGAGAGCCCCCGCATCCAAGGAACTTATTTTCTAGTGGGGATAAACATGGCAGAAATTATAAAAGCACTTAAAGGTTGCTACAAATGCCCTCAGGGAAATAAATGAAATGATTTGGTACATATCACCTAGAACCCAAGAGAAGTGGCAGAGGTCAGGGATGGCCTTTCTGAGGACAATGATATGTGGTCAGTTTTGCTGGGAAACAGGGGGAAAGCCTGCCCAGCAGGGAGAACTGCAATTCCTCTGGCCTTGTAGCAGAAAAGAGGGGCACTGGAGGGGCAGAAAGGAGGCCAGTGTGGCTGGAGCCCAGTGAGAGAGGGGATGGAGGGAACAAAGGACAGTGCAGTGGTGGGAAGGAGCCATGATGGAGTTTCATTTTCACTCAAAGAGCTCTGGGGAGCCAGAGAGAACTGAACCAAGGGAGTGCCATGATCTAATTATATTCAGTAATTTCTCTCTGACTTCTCTCTGTGGAAAATACCATAAGTAGGCGGGGCACAAAGCAAAGCAGGGAGACCAATTTGAATCCTCTTGCAGTAGCCCACTTGGGAGATGGCAGTGGCTTGGCCCAGAAAGGCTACATGAATTTAAAGAACAGTGCCTGGGTTCTCATGATATTTTGGAAAGAGAACAAACATCACTTGCTGGTGGATTGAAGGCAGTTGAACAAACTTAAGACATGAACGATTACTATGAGAGTATTTTCTTGCAAGTCTTGTTAAAGAAGGTGTTATATATAGTTACAGAGAATACAGGCAGTGGATGTGATAGGCTTGGAGAAGGAAGAAAGACAGTTAGGCATGTGTGTCAAGAGTTCCTATTTGCATTTGTTAAGTGTCTGAGGTTTGGAGAAGTCCACTCTCCATGTAGGCTGCAAAAGCAGAATTATCAAGACAACAGGACACAGGTAATATTTAAAGCCACAAGACTAGGAAGAATCACCTCAAGAGGGTACTGTTAGGAGAGGAATGTGCACAACCATTCCCTGAGACACGCCAATATGTGGAAGTTGGGTTGAGGATGACAAGCCAGCAGAATAGACTGAGAAGGACTGGACAGTAAATGGGCCGGCCCTAAACCTGACTTCTCTCCAAGGTCGTGCATGGCCCAGCCTCGATGTTCTCAGTCAGGTCCTGCTTTCAGTTTTCCAGGCTGTATATGCATGGGAGTTGGCTTAAAGCGGGACAACAAGAACATTGGGTGCTAGGGTTTAGACTTCTCTTCCTGTTCACTGCAAGATGGGGCAAACTAGGATACAGAATAAGCACTCATCTATTGGGGAATGACTGAAAACACTGTGCTATAGCCATTCTATGGATTCTTATGCAATCATTAACAAGCACGAGTCATGTCTATAGGATCTGACTTAGGAGCACCTTCAAAATATGTAGGAAATCAAACTGCAGAGAGGGGACAGTATATGGTCCCATTTGTGTGTTGGGGGTTGGGGCACGGGAGGGAAGATAATAGGCTGTGATCTCACACTTCTTTGTATGCTCATTTGACATCTCCACCTGGATGTTTCATAGACATTTCATCCTTAAATGGCAAAAAAGGAACTCCTGAGTTTCTTTTATCTCCTGACCCAACTCTCCCTAACTTGGCTTCTCCCAGAGTAGCCTTCCCCTTCTCGATGAATAACACCACCATCCACTCGGATATTCAAGTGAAATAAAAATGGAGAGCACCCTTATTTCTTTTCTCTCCCACACCCACATCTTCCTCTGGTCATTTTCTCATCCTTCAGCCATTCCTATCACCTCTACCACACAAACACCACTTGAACCTCTCCAACTTTGCTGGAGTCAACCATTGTGCCTCTTGTGGGGTCCTGCCAAGCCTCCTAACTGGTCCCCTACTTGCACCAAACTTCCTTCTCCATCCAGTAGCCAGACTGATCTTTCTGAAAAATAAATGGTGCTTTTTGCCTCCCCTACTCAAAACTCCAGGGCTGCGTGGAGCAGGAGCAGCGAGGAGATACACCATGTCCCAGGTCAGTGGTGGTGGCCATGAGGAGATACTCCACGTCCAAGGTAAGGAGCAACAGCTGCACTTTGCTGGAGCAGCCATGAAGAAATACTCCATGTCCAAGGTAAGAAAAACCCCAGTAAGACAGTAAGCATGAAGAGAGGGCATCAGAAGGCAGACAGACTGAAACCACAATCACAGAAAATTAACCAATCTAATCGCATGGGCCACAGCCTTGTCTACTCAATGAAATTATACCATGCCGTGTAGGGCCACCCAAGAAGGACGGGTCATGGTGGAGAGGTCTGACAAAATGTGGTCCACTGAAGAAGGGAATGGCAAACGACTTCATTGTTTTTGCCTTGAGAACCCCAAGAACAGTATGACGAGGCAAAAAGATAGAACACTGAAAGAGGAACTCCCCAGGTCGGTAGGTGCCCAATATGCTACTGAAGATCAGTGGAGAAACAGCTCTAGAAAGAATGATGAGATGGAGCCAAAGCAAAAACAGCACCCAGTTGTGGATGTGACTGGTGATAGAAGCAAGCTCCAATGCTGTAAAGCGAAATATTGCATAGGAACGTGGAATGTTAGGTCCATAAATCAAGGCAATTTAGAAGTGTTTAAACAGGAGATGGCAAGAGGGAATGTCGACATTTTAGGAATCAGCAAACTAAAATGGACTGGAATGGGTGAATTTAACGCAGATGACCATTATATCTACTACTATGGGCAAGAATCCCTTAGAAGAAATGGAGTAGCCATCATAGTCAACAAAGGAGTCCGAAATGCAGTACTTGGATGCAATCTCAAAAACGACAGAATGATCTCTGTTCATTTCCAAGGCAAACCATTCAATATCACAGTAATCCAAGGCTATCCCCCAGCCAGTAACACTGAAGAAGCTAAAGTTGAAGGGGTCTATGAAGACCTACAAGACCGTTTAGAACTAACACCCCCAAAAGATATCCTTTTCATTATAGGGGACTGGAATGCAAAAGTAGGACATCAAGAAACACCTGGAGTAACAGGCAAATTTGGCCTTGAAGGACAGAATGAAGCAGTGCAAAGGCTAATAGAATTTTGCCAAGAGAATGCACTGGTCACAGCAAACACCCTCTTCCAACAACACAAGAGATGGCTCTACACATAGACATCACCAGGTGGCCAACACCAAAATAAAATTGATTATATACTTTACAGCCAAAGCTGCAGAATCTCTATACAGTCAGCAAAAACAAGACCAGGAGCTGACTGTGGCACAGATCATGAACTCCTTATTGCCAAATTCAGAGTTAAATTGAAGAAAGTAGGGAAAACCCCTAGACCATTTAGATATGATCTAAATCAAATCCCTTACAATTATACAGTGGAAATGAGAAATAGATTTAATGGACTAGATCTGATATACAGAGTGCCTGATGAAGGATGGACAGAGGTTCATGACATTGTACAGGAGACAAGGATCAAGACCTTCCCCAAGAAAAAGAAATGCAAAAATGGCTGTCTGAGGAAGCCTTACAAATAGCTGTGAAAAGAAGAGAAGTGAAAAGCAAAGGAGAAAAGGAAAGATATACCCATTTAAATGCAAAGTTTTAAAGAATAACAAGGAGTGATAAGAAAGCCTTCCTTGGTGATCAGTGCAAAGAACTAGAGGAAAACAATAGATTGAGGAAGACTAGAGATATCTTCAGGAAAATTAGAGATACCAAGGGAACATTTCATGCAAAGATGGGCACAATAAAGGACAGAAATGGTATGGACCTAACAAAACAGAAGATATTAAGAAGAGGTAGCAAGAATACAAAGAGTTCAGTTCAGTTCAGTTGCTCAGTCATGTCCGACTCTTTCCGACCCCATGAACTGCAGCACGCCAGGCTTCCCTATCCATCACCAACTCCTGGAATTTACTCAAACTCATGTCCGTTGAGTCGGTGGTGCCATCCAACCATCTCATCCTCTGTCGTCCCCTTTTCCTCCTGCCTTCAATCTTTCCCGTCGTCAGGGTCTTTTCTAATGAGTCAGCTCTTCCCATCAATACTTTGGCCAAAGTATTGGAGTTTCAACTTCAACATCAGTCCTTCCAATGAATACTCAGGACTGATTTCCTTTAGGATGGACTGGTTGGATCTCCTTGCAGTCCAAAGGACTCTCAAGAGTCTTCACCAACAACACAGTTCAAAACATCAATTCTTCTGCACTCAGCTTTCTTTATAGTCCAACTCTCACATCCATACGTGATTACTGGAAAAGCCATAGCCTTTACTAGACGGACCTTTGTTGACAAAGTAATGTCTCTGCTTTTTTTTTTTTAGTTTTTTAATATTTTTAAATTTTTTAAATTTTATTTATTTATTTTTAATTAGTTGGAGGTTAATTACTTTATAATATTGTTTTGGTTTTTGTCATACATTGACATGAATCAGCCTTGGATATACATGTATTCCCCATCCCGATCCCCCCTCCCACCTCCCTCTTCACCCGATCCCTCTGGGTCTTCCCAGTGCACCATGTCCGAGCACTTGTCTCATGCACCCAACCTGGGCTGGTGATCTGTTTCACCCTAGATAATATACATGTTTCAATGCTGTTCTCTTGAAACATCCCACCCTCGCCTTCTCCCACAGAGTCCAACAGTCTGTTCTATGCATCTGTGTCTCTTTTTCTGTTTTGCATATGGGGTTATCGTTACCATCTTTCTAAATTCCATATGTATGTGTTAGTATACTGTAATGGTCTTTATCTTTCTGGCTTACTTCACTCTGTATAATGGGCTCCAGTTTCATCCATCTCATTAGAACTGATTCAAATGAATTCTTTTTAATGGCTGAGTAATATTCCATGGTGTATATGTACCACAGCTTCCTTATCCATTCATCTGCTGATGGGCATCTAGGTTGCTTCCATGTCCTGGCTATTATAAACAGTGCTGTGATGAACATTGGGGTGCACGTGTCTCTTTCAGATCTGGTTTCCTCGGTGTGCATTCCCAGAAGTGGTATTGCTGGGTCATATGGCAGTTCTATTTCCAGCTTTTTAAGAAATCTTCACACTGTTTTCCATAACGGCTGTACTAGTTTGCATTGCCACCAACAGTGTAAGAGGGTTCCCTTTTCTCCACACCCTCTCCAGCATTTATTGCTTGTAGACTTTTGGATAGCAGCCATTCTGACTGGCGTGTAATGGTACCTCACTGTGGTTTTGATTTGCACTTCTCTGATAATGAGTGATGTTGAGCATCTTTTCATGTGTTTGTTAGCCATCTGTATGTCTTCTTTGGAGAAATGTCTGTTTAGTTCTTTAGCCCATTTTTTGATTGGGTCATTTATTTTTCTGGAGTTGAGCTGGAGGAGTTCCTTGTTTATTTTTGAGATTAATCCTTTGTCTGTTGTTTCGTTTACTATTATTTTCTCCCATTCTGAAGGCCTTCTTTTCACCTTGCTTATAGTTTCCTTTGTTGTGCAAAAGCTTTTAAGTTTCATTAGGTCCCATTTGTTTATTTTTGCTTTTGTTTCTAATATTCTGGGATGTGGGTCATAGAGGATCCTGCTGTGATTTATGTCAGAGAGAGTTTTGCCTATGTTCTCCTCTAGGAGTTTTATAGTTTCTGGTCTTACATTTAGATCTTTAATCCATTTTGAGTTTATTTTTGTGTATGGTGTTAGAAAGTGTTCTAGTTTCATTCTTTTACAAGTGGTTGACCAGTTTTCCCAACACCACTTGTTAAAGAGGTTGTCTTTTTTCCATTGTATACCCTTGCCTCCTTTGTCGAAGATAAGGTGACCCTAGGTTCATGGATTTATCTCTGGGCTTTCTATTCTGTTCCATTGATCTATATTTCTGTCTTTGTGCCAATACCATACTGTCTTGATGACTGTGTCTTTGTAGTATAGTCTGAAGTCAGGCAGGTTGATTCCTCCAGTTCCATTCTTCTTTCTCAAGATTACTTTGGCTATTCGAGGTTTTTTGTATTTCCATAGAAATTGTGAAATTTTTTGTTTTAGTTCTGTGAAAAATATCGTTGGTAACTTGATAAGGATTGCATTGAGTCTATAGATTGCTTTGGGTAGTATAGCCATTTTGACAATATTGAATCTTCCAATCCATGAACAAAGTATATTTCTCCATCTGTTTGTGTCCTCTTTGATTTCTTTCATCAGAGATTTATAGTTTTCTATGTATAAGTCTTTTGTTTCTTTAGGTAGATATACTCCTAAGTATTTTATTCTTTTTGTGGCAATGGTAAATGGTATTCTTTCCTTAATTTCTCTTTCTGTTTTCTCATTGTTAGTGTATAGGAATGCAAGAGATTTCTGTGTGTTAATTTTATATCCTGCAACTTTACTATATTCGTTGATTAGCTCTAGTAATTTTCTTGTGGAGTCTTTAGGGTTTTCTATGTAGAGGATCATGTCATCTGCAAACAGTGAGAGTTTCACTTCTTTTCCTATCTGGATTCCTTTTACTTCTTTTTCTGCCCTGATTGCTGTGGCCACCACTTCTAAAACTATGTTGAATAGTAGTGGTGAGAGTGGGCACCCTTGTCTATGTCTCTGCTTTTTAATATGCTGTCTCAGTTGGTCAGAACTTTCCTTCCAAGGGGTGTGCGTCTTTTAATTTCATCAACTGCAGTCACCATATGCAGTGATGTTGGAGCCCCCCAAAATAAAGTCAGCCACTGTTTCCACTGTTTCCCCATCTATTTGCCTTGAAGTGATGGGCCTGGATACCATGATCTTAGTTTTCTGAATGTTGAGCTTTAAGCCAACTTTTTCACTCTCTTCTTTCACTTTTGTCAAGAGACGCCTTAGTTATTCTTCACTTTCTGCTCACAGAAGAACTGTGCCAGAAATGTCTTCATGACCTAGATAATCACGATGGTGTGATCACTTAGCTAGAGCCAGACATCCTAGAATGTGAAGTCAAGTGGGCCTTAGGAAGTATCACTACAAACATCACTACGAAAGCTAGTAGAGGTGAGATGGAATTCCAGTTGAGCTATTTCAAATCCTGAAAGATGATACTGTGAAAATACTGCACTCAATTTGCCAGCAAATTTGGAAAACTCAACAGTGGACACGGGACTGGAAAAGGTCAGTTTTCATTCCAATCCCAAAGAAAGGCAATGCCAAGGAATACTCAAACTATGACACAATTGCACTCATCTCACACGCTAGTAAGCTAATGCTCAAAATGCTCCAAGCCAGACTTCAGCAATACATGAACCGTGAATTTCCAGATGTTCAAGCTGGTTTTAGAAAAGGCAGAGGAACCAGAGATCAAATTGCCAACATCCGCTGGATCATCGAAAAAGCAAGAGAGTTCCAGAAAAACATCTATTTCTGCTTTATGGACTGTGCCAAAGCCTTCGACTGTGTGGATCACAATAAAGTGTGGAAAATTCTGAAAGAGATGGGAATACCAGACTACCTGACCTGCCTCTTGAGAAACCTGTATGCAGGTCAGGAAGCAACAGTTAGAACTGGATATGGAACAACAGACTTGTTCCAAATAGGAAAAGGAGTACGTCAAGGCTGTATATTGTCACCCTGCTTATTTAACTTATATGCAGAGTACATCATGCAAAACACTGGGCTGGATGAAGCACAAGCTGCAATCATGATTGCCGGGCAAAATATCAGTAACCTCAGATATGCAGATGACACCACCCTTGTGGCAGAAAGTGAAGAAGATCTAAAGAGCCTCTTGATGAAAGTGAAAGAGCACAGTGAAAAAATTGGCTTAAAGCTCAACATTCAGAAAACTAAGATCATGGCATCCAGTCCAATCACTTCTTGGCAAATAGATGGGGAAATAATGGGAACAGTGGTTGACTTTATTTTGGGGGGCTCCAAAATCAGTGCAGATAGTGACTGCAGCCATGAAATTAAAAGAAGCTTTTTCCTTGGCAGATAAGTTCTGACCAAGCTAGACAGTTTATTAAAAAGCAGAGACATTACTTTGTCAACAATGGTCCATCTAGTCAAGGCTATGGCTTTTCCAGTAGTCATGTATGGATGTGGCCCTTGCCAACCTCCCCATTCTCACTCACCTTTCTCTCTCCTGGTCATTGTGGGCCTTCTTAGAATACTGACTACCCCACTATCTAAGCCCTTATCCTTCACGAGGGCTTCCACCTACCTCAAGCTGTCTTTTTCCATCCTTTTAAAATCACTAACAGGTTTTCAAACAAATACAAAGAAAATAACATTTGTCCTATTTTTCTTTCAGATGTTTAGATTTTAAGGGTAATCAAAATACAAAATACAGCCTTGGGGCCCCTCTTCCCCCACCAAACCCCATTCTCCTTGCCACCCCTCATTGGGCACATACCTTGGTCACTTCAGGGTGTGAATGAAGGCAGGAATAGGCAAATGCTCAGTTTCTCCCTCTAATTTCTTTTTCTCTCTCTGTCTCTTTCCCCTTACTCCTTTCATGAGGTTGAGAATTTCTCTGACCCTTTGCGATTTGTCTCTCAGAAACAGACAGGGTCCACAAAAGGGAATATGATTGGTGATATCTGGGCTTGGGATGGTCATGAGAAATGAAGAATCCTATACTCCTATCAGTCCTTGTATGTTCCTGAATTCCTGGTCCTAAATTCTTCAAAGAACGTGGGCCTTGGATTCAGATGGACTCTCTTGTAGAGAGAGTTCCAGAGCAAGCCTCAGTATGTGCTTTGTGTTTGAATTTCAGAAACCATAATTAAGGTTCTTAGGAATGTTTTTTAATAACAAGTAGTTTTGCCCAAGTCTACTTAGGAAACAACAATGAAGGGCTGACTGATGGTTTTTACATAGGATTTCAGATACTTTTATCTCTGGGAACCTATTCTCCTTCCAGTGTATTCTTAAAACTTTCATGCCCTTCTTTGTGATGATCTGAGGCAGTTTGCAGGCATGATGCTATAAAAAGTATACCTGTAGATACACTCCCAGTCTGTGCCTTACTAGCTGTGCTTACCTTGGTCAACTTGCTTTCCCTTTTTGTTTGCTTCTTTAGCTTTGCAGTCCTCATCTGTACAAAGGGATGGATATTTGTAAGGAAGAAAAGATGTGATAATGTTAAGAAAATGTTTTTCACGGTGCCTGACATGCATTCAATGCCCAACACAAGGGACTCCTTATTAATGTCAGTTCCCTCTGTCCTAAGGAGATCCTTGTTCAGCTGGTTTTTGAAGGTCCATTGTCTCTCCTTTCTGGTGCCCAAATAAGCTTGGCACTTTCTCCCTAGCCAGGAACCTGATCCCCTGGGTTACATCCCAGGTGTGGCTGGACTTTACTCTAGGCAAGTGCCTGATTCTCTGGCCTGAACTCACCTAACTTACACTCTCATTCAGGTTTTACTTCACTCTCCTGACCTTAGGACCTTTTTATGTTCCATTTGTTTATTTTCCCTGAGGTCCAAGGACCTTGCAAGTCAACACATGAAAGAATGTCATTTTCTGTACTCAAGAAAACCACCCAGTAGATTTGATAATACTCTCTCATAGAATGGGGTATTGAGTCAGGAGCTGAATTTTCTTTCAACTGCTATTGAGCCCTTTGAGCACCCTTTTGGGGGCCGTTTCATAGATAAATTACTATAAGGCAATATGTTCCTTCAACTTCTTTCTTGTAGGGTGCTGAATGCATTTTGATGTCTTCAGGATGTCTCTTGAACCTTACTACCAACATTGTGCTAAGACACATTCATGGGTTATTGGCATATGAATGGCTGATCTTCATTACCATGAGTTGCTGAGTAATTTAAGTTTTCACTGTGCATAAGATATGAAAGATAAAGTCTCCTTTCATGTGGCAAAGCCTTGATAAAGTCATGCCAATTAGCTTTGGACCCTCCTCCCAGACACACCACCTTTTAGAAACCATGCTTAAAAATAAAAATTGCTCTTACTGAAAAGAAGTCATGCACATGGGTAAATAAAGTAGTGATGATCAGAAAGTACAAAGGAGCTTGTGATAAAAAAAGTGAAGGTCTGAGACTCCATCACTTCCCACTCCCCAGTTGTGCTTCTCCTGGTAGATCATTTTAATAATTCCTGCTTGCATTGTTTTGGCAGCTACTGTGTTATATTTAAGTAAAGTGCTCAGTCTGCTATTTCAATAATTCATCAACTTCAGATATCACCAAGTGACCACATTCTCCTTACAGAAGAGAATTTAACTTATTCACAAGTGTCTTCAACCTGCCCTCACTTTCTTTCTTTCGGAGTTTATACTTTCTTTAGATTTTTAGTTCCTCGATTGGAGACTCTAGTAGCTTCAAATAATGTACTTAACCCTCAGTTTCTTCTCAGCCACTTTAGCTTTTCTTTTTCTTATTGCCATGTCTATCCTTCCCTTCCTTCAACCTCTTTCCTCATTTCTACATCCCCCTCTAGCCAGATTTATTATTATTTACATCAACTTTTGGGAAGCTAAAAAACATGTTCTGCTTTGAAAAGCAATACAAGTCTTTTACCTTCTAATGAATCTCTAATAATTTTGATCATAGGTCCACAGTTCTTCACTGAGTCTAGGCTAGACCAGAGAAGGAGATTAATCCTGGTGTCAAGTCCAAATCCTCTTTTTATCTTTATATCACTAATTTCTGAAAGTTCTGCCGCATTTGACTTTGACTTGCGTTTGATCTATGCATCAAACTCTCTCTCTCTCTCTCTCTCC